>MJUU01049616.1:40582-64024 GCA_002080025.1 Modiolus philippinarum
GAGCGAGCGAAATATTTTTTTTATTTTTCCAGTCCGGCATTTCAATATTTTTTCAAATGCGTGCATTTGAATCTGCATAACAGCTGACATTCAACCTCTAGACTTAAAAGGCCATTACTGAACTTAAATAATTGTGTCTTATCATTCATAAACTATGTTTTGTAAATTGCTTGCCTTCTCAACAACAAATATTTCACATTATGACTTTCTGTTACATGATTGCTATGGCCACGACTATATGATGTTCATTGTTTCATAAACTGTAATAATCTTTACATCAAATTTTAAAGTTAAAAAATCTGTACACTAGTCCTATAACAATGTATTACGTAAAACCTCGTATACTGTGCAAATTTGACTCGTGTTGTGCATATTAAAATCTAAATATTAAAAGTTGCACAACAAATGAGTTTCAGTGAGAAATTATCAAGAATGCGGAAAATAAAAGGAAATTATAAAGAGTCCATTTTTTTCTAGTCCCAAAAAGGAATCACAATTTTCGTCACGTGATTTTCGTTATTCTTAAACATAGAGATAGTTTGTCCATTATAAAAATAATTCCATCTAGTATTTTTATTCAATAATATACTGAATATTTTGGGATCACATGTAGTTATCAAAATACATTTATTCTCTTTTATACTCTAACTTATTTTAGGTATTTTTTATGAAGAATGCATAAATAGCAAATGTTTCTGCCAAAAATAGACACTTGCCATGGATTCATTGTTATACTTACAATTAACTATCTATAATGTACGCGTGGTATCTTTATCTGTGTGATTTATTGTAATCGGCAAGAAATGGACAAATTACCTGTGAGGGGGTGACGCAGGGGTCTGCTCTCACATTATGTTCTTTTTACAACTGGATTGGCATTGAAAACGAAAGTATAAATTAAATACATAAACAATTTTGACCTTAATATATATCAGAGAAAAACTGTTGACTTTCCGATAAACACAACAACTGATCGACCTTCTTTTTGATGTTACTTACCTTTTCAAGTTACAATGAAACAAACATAATATACATCGTATAAACCATATCTCAGGTAAAAGGAAGTAAAAGATCAGCAAGGGAGATAATTAACGTTTATGACTAATTCCATAATACACTCCCATACAAAACAAATCTATAGAACTCACTACAACAACTCGTTTTCAAATCATTATTTGGTCCTGAGTTGAAAGTTAGAAAATTTCACATGTAAATGAGCCAACAACTCCCGCTTAATTTACATATATGTTCAAAATTTTACAATGGTTCACCTTAAGCGTATCTAACTCATGAACAACTTCATATTGTGCTGCAAGGAATCGTTTTCAAATCACTAACAACTCGTCTCCTTAATCATCGGGATTTATTAGGCTGCAAAAGAACGTTTTCAAGTCACTTTTAAATCGTGAACAACACATGAATGTGTACATCTTCATATACAAGTATTTATTGAATGACTTAGTTACACTGTTGAGGGTCCTCATGGGAGGGTCCTAGGAATCAAATAATCATTAAATTTTTGCCTTGGTAATCAAATAATCATGAAATTTTTACCTTGGCAATAAGTTTTTGGCTTAGTAATCAAAAAGTATATAAAAATGCAAGCTAATAATCAAATAATCATTAAATAAATGTCCTCGTAATCAAGTAATCATTAAAAAAATGCCCTGATAAACAGGAATCAAGAAATCCATGACGGGCCTCACTGTTAAGTATAGGTTTGCCTAAAAATATGCAAAGTCCATATCATTTGCATGCTATGAAACAATGAAGATTTTAAATAAATATCTCAAAATAATTTTTGCATAATTCATGTTGACAAATAAAATGACTAGTTATATAGTGAACAAATGCATCGAGAAGAAAGTTTCCTTGTTTTTTTATAGATACTGCTAGGTAAACTCTCTAATATTTTGATTTATTTCAAAACTTGCCAAACCTCATGCATTGCTTTTATTGGTCCAATCGTCATAACCACTATAAGCATATATATTGAGCAAAACGCCTGCAAAAATTTTGGGCTTATCACTTGAATGCTTGATTTGCATGATTCTAACATACTTTTACTTAGCTTCTTAAGGAATAAAATAATATCTTCTTTACCTTTCACTCCAGTACAATATTTAAACTTTTAACTTTGTATGTCAATGCAGAAAAAAGTGTATTAACAGTGTTATATAGTCTAGAGGTTAATGCATGGCCTTTTCTATATCAGCACGGTTATCACCCCGAGACTCTCATATGGGTCGAGGGATGATAACCGTGTTTATATGGAAAAGGCCATGTCTTAATCTGTTTATTATATACTTCTATTTAGGAGTTATCATCACACCGGGCTGAAATAGCCATATCACCGGGCTGATATGAATATTTCAGAACGAGGCGGCATCAGAATGGGTATATGATATTGACTGTTAACTTCCGGCTATATAACATATGCAATAAACTAGTATAATTCGATGGCTCTCATATTGTATGTGATGATTTAAATATAATTAACGGATATTTCTAGATATTTTGGCATATCATGTAATACCAATTAGTAATAAATTGCGTTCAGTCGACTTGAAAAATGAACAATTCGTCTAAGAGTTATATCATACCGAAATCTTCATCAGCAGAACATCAACTGCTGACATAAAACGCTGCAAAACAGTTTTACAAAACATGCTAAAATTCAAGAGACCTCCCTACCTTACATTCTGAATTTTACTATAATCCATTCCAACTTGAATGTATAAAAGGACTATTGTTTTAATCAGCTGAACAAAAAAATATGAAAAATTAGGTCAGCTGAAAATTTTCATGTTTCATATGTTCGAAAATGCAGAGTAAATGTCCTAAACTACAGCTGACCAATAAGTGAAAAGAACTCATTATAACATAAACTTAACACAAGAGATTATGACCCTTTCTCCAACTAAGTTTACAAATCATTAACATTTCATCCCATGAAACAAGTAAACAAATTATTTTCTACTCGTTTGCTGTTACAACTGTTAAGAACTCGTCAATGCATCGTCTCTTCACATGAAACAAGTGAACAAATCGTTTTAAACTCGTTTTCACTTGTAACCAAAGTAACAAACTCTGGAACAGATCGTCGTTTAAAGTTTCTGAAAAACAAATATCGCCTTCAAACTGTATGAAATCGGGAAGAGATCATAGGTGACCTATTTCTGGTACCAGTTGAAAACGAGTTGCTAAATGGATCATTTTCAAATCATATTAACAACTCTTGAATTGATGTTTTCTCTCTATCAGTTTTAAACATCTTTGAGTTTATGGTCCTTCAAATGTTTAAACTTTATCTGCACTGAAGAGACATAAGTTGTCGAAATGGCATTTGCAGAAAATAAATTTACAGTTACTTGGGTAATTTGTTATTTGTTGCCACTGGGTCGATTCCACTGCTGGTGGACTGTTACTCCCCGAGGGTATTCCCCAGCTCAATAGTCAGTAGTTCGGTGCTGACCTGAAAGCCGATTTTATTTGGAAACTTGCAATATCTAAGTTTTTGTAAATTTGTTGAGAACTAAGTCGTATCTCCCTCATGCAAAGCTCTGTCCTTGGCTGATTTTGGCTTTCTATTTAGATCACATTGGTTATTTGTTCTCTATCAGTTTTAAAACATCTTTCAGTTTATTGTCTTCCAAATGTTTAGATTTTATCTGCACTGAAGAAACATAAATTGTCGAAATGGCCATATGCAGAAAATAAATTCACAGTTACTTCTGTATTTTGTTATTCATTATTGGAAAGCGAGTTGAAAGCTATTTGATCAGGGTTTGTTGAAAAATATTTCTGTTTGGGCTTGCAGCATAACGAAACACGCTAAAAAACTTTTATAAAATGCCCTTTACTTGTCTAAAAGCTGCGACTGTTTTAGGTTGTCATTGTTTATTTATTATTTATGATGCCCTCCAAATGGGGATATTTTGACTTATGATTGCTTATAATTACAAAAAGAGGATAACAGTAAACACCTACAATGGTCTTGTACAATCACATGCCACAATTTACAAGCGAACTGCAATAGAAAAACAATGTTAAAAACAAGAGACAAACATAAACAACGATAGGAACTCCGGATACCCGGACTTGGTACCGGCATTAGCAAAAGCCAATGGTAGGGTTAAACCGGATTATGGGTACCCAAACCTCCCCTTTCTCTATCCCGTTTCCCGATAGTATAATAAACATTCGAATAAAACCAAATACAGGTAGACTACTAACTCAATGAACACTATCTTGGAAAAGAAAAGTATCTGACAAAACATAATTTAGAAAGATGGGTCAAAGAGTGCTCGCCGCTAAACTGCCGGCTAGATCAAGAAACCTAGTCTGCTGGTATAACACTGTCGCACTACGGAAGAAAAATCAAACTCAAAACTCCTGAAGGGTTTTGTAAAGAGTCGTCATGTATTTCAGCAGACATCGACAATATCAGTGAGAGGCCAGTATATATGTAAAGTCTTCAGGTCACTGGAATCCAGAGCCAATTTAACGGATTTGTTCAAAATATCTCGTCGATATCCACTATTACGTGAAGAATGTAAGTTACGTCTTAGTTTTTTCAGGATTATTTATTAGTTTATGACATTTAACAGCATTTCCATAAAATCGAGGATGAGAAATGCCCTTTGTAATTAGCTGTTTGCGAGTCACGTCATATCTAAATATCAAATGTTCATATCTTCTGTAAAACTTCTTAAAAGTATTTAATAATTTATGAAATCTGTAACCTTGTTGCAAAAGTTTGGATGTGAGAGTAAAGGTTACGCTCATTAAAATCGTCAAGGGTAGAACAAATGCGAGCGAATCGTACAAGCTGAGATATATACACCCCGTACGATGGAGCTACGGGAACGTCGCCGTCAAGAAAAGGGAAATTAGTAATAGTAAAATCAAAACCATCCCTTTTATCATAAATTTTAGTTTTTATTTTACCAGAGTCAATGATGATACTTAGATCCAGAAAGGGGAATATTTATAATCATTATTTGCCTTATTAAGTTTCAGTTGTTGTGAGTAAATGATGTCGACATAAGCTAAAAACTGGGGATTGTCAATAGTAAGGATATCGTCAATGTACCTGGTATTATCATTGAAAATATAAACAAGTTTATCACTGTTTGGTACAGTTCCATTTTGTGGTTTTTTCATGAAGTGCCGTTCGTAACAGAACAGAACAAGATCTAAAATTAGAGGTGCACAATTAGTACCCATGGGGATTCCAATGACCTGTTAATAAACAATGGTGCCAAAACGAACATTAATATCGTCAAGCAAGAGATTCAGTGCCTTAACAAAATCATCACAAGTCCTGGAGAAATAGTTGTTGTAAGTAATATTGGAAAAGAATCCTTGCTTTTTGTTACAGCAAATAAACTGAAGACCCGAAAATTTAAAGAACCATTTAATAAGTTGACCCAATTTGGATTTAATCAAATTATGTGGAAGGGTTGTATAAAGTGTAGAAAATCATAACTGTCAGTAGATGAAACTGGTCTATCTGTAGATTGTAATTTATCTAAAACTTCAATAGAATTTTTTACACTCTAAAGCAATTTACACCAGAGTTTTGGTATGTTTTTCACAAAAGTTTATAACTAACTCCTTTATACAAGTGAGTGCACTGGTTAAATGGATGGACAAATTTGTGGTAGAAAAATTACTAGAAGCCAAAATAAAACGATGTTTGTTAGGATTTTTGTGAAGTTTAGGAATCCAGTACATAGTTGGTAGGATGTTATCTTTAGGTGGAACTTTGAGCGTTTCTGTATCTTTTAAATGTTGTTTGGTGAGCGTGTTTTCGTCACAATTTGTACGATTAAAATTGCAAAACCTGGCTAATTCGTTTTTTTTTTGTTTTATTTCTTTTTTTTTTTTTACATATAGTATTTTTGACAGACTATATGATTTCTTCTCCCATATTGGCATTATTGGCTTATCTCTTTATTTTTCGAATTCAGGATCATTTTTCATTTTTCAATTGGTAACAAATTCAAAATTAAAAAAAAATGGAAGGTGAAATGCAATAGAATGCTAAAGGGGAGAGTTAAATAATCATAACATGATTATACATTTGATTTTTTTCAAAATCCTAAGTTTGATTAAAAAAACAGCATTAAAAAAATTTATATATTTTTATATTATTAAAACGAGTGTCCTAGAATTTAAAAAAAAATGGAGTAAAAAGTTTCTTTTTGGACAAATGGAACATTTTTTTAAAGTGAATTCACATTATTAGTTATTTGTAAAGTTTACAATGTATGTGTAATTATACGCCTGTCGAAGGTTTTGTGTTTGCCTGATTTGTTGGTCCCTTTTTAGCCCTAAATATATTTGTTTACACAAAGGACACCATTGGAAATGGGAATTGTTACTTTCACGGGTTATCATAGGTTTTGGCCATTGGATCACTATCAATACATACTGTGCAGTATCACGCTGAGTTTAAAGTGAAACTCCGCAAATTTTTACTTTTCACCTAATTCGATTCACTTCATATCGAAAAGGCTTCATGCAAAAATACAGTGGTGTACCTTTTTTATTAAGCAAGATTTTTGTAGTTAAAAGTTGACCGTAGTACAGTTATAGGTATCGCCATTTTGGATCGGAAGTGACGAAATATTGATACAGATTATAATAATTTGTATCACTAACAATTATGGAGAAGACACGATTTACAAAAAAGGGTGCTGGGTAATCATGGGTCTGACCAAGAACCGGATAAATTTTCAAATTGAATTAACCAATAGATATTCAAATTAGTGATATGATCGTGAGCATGGCATAAAAGTTAAATATCGTGAAAGATATGATCAATATATCCCATATTTAGAAAAATCTACATTATTTTTCGTTTTTGTCGAATTTCAAGTTGAACAAGTTTTCGGTCTCTCATTATCGAAAATACAAAAAAAAATACTTGCTTCCTGTTCAAAGCCAATTAAACGGGTACATATTCTCTTTTTGTCTAGGATATATATTACGTTATTCGACGATGTCGTCAAAACGTATCCATATTCAGTAACAAAAATGCAAATTTTTCTGTTGATTTTCTTTTACAATAATCCATTTGATGGTGTACTATACAGTGCATACTAACGTGCTGCAGTAGAAAGCAAAAATGATTACTATGGTCTTCTTGTCAATGCATTATATACAGTGTACACGATGAAACTGTGGCCTTGGATACGGGTGATAAACTGTTCAATTATGTAAGACTCAGGTACAAGTAAATTTTGTTTAGGGACCTACCATTTAACTTGAAAGGGGGGGGGCTATGTTTTATTCTCTGGACAGAAAAACTTTATTTATTTTTTTTTACTAGTATAAACAAATATTTTTTTTTGAAAATAAGCATTATTTTTGGGAGAGAAAGCCCCCTTCAGAATATTTTTTTCATCATTTTTTCAGCAATATATTTTACATAAAATCATTGTCAGACTATAAAGAACAACACGTGTTACTGAGAAAAATATTTAAAAAATCTTTATTCAAAATTAGTCTTTCGTATTGTCTAATGTCAACTACATCTGTTAAAATGATGCTTTTCACATACGTGATCAATATTGGCGCAGCATACATCAGAATAGAGAAGCAAAAATAAGAGAATAAATCTACATGTAGGACTGGCCATAATTTACATTTTACACTGCCTAGTTACTTTTCAAAAGAATAAAAAAGAAAAATACGTTAGTATATTATACATTCAAAAAGACGAATGGGGCAAGAAGTGAGGCCAGTAGATGCTTTTATTTCGTAAATTCAGCATATATTTAAATGTACTACATCCTATATGCATTTCATCAACGCAACATCCAACGTTTGCAAGTCGAAAGCTTTACAGATCATTTTGTCAAATATAAAATACATACCTTTAAAACAGATGTGAATTAAACGTAAACTGCAAAATCTGTAATTTATCCTCCAAAGTATTGAAACGCTAATTTTAAGATTTTACCTTTTTATTTCGATAATGAAATAATTGATTTTTTTTTTCTTTTCTCTATTTGTATTATGTATGTTTTTTGTTTTGTTTTTTCTCTAAAGAATAGCGCTTAAATGCACGCTAGGGGCTTTCTTGATCTCGCTCGAGGGGGTGAATATTGTTCACCTTTGGTTGAAGACCCTCAGGATCATCAAGATGTAGACAGGAATAAAAGCCCCGTCCTTGATAAACTGGAGTTTTCTATGCATCGTGTGCGTTTTTTTTTTTTTTTGTCACATGCACATTCACCCTATATCCTTTCATTACTTCTATTATCAATGAAGACAAAACATTACTAAACATTACACTGTGATATACTAGAAAATACAGAAAAGTCCCCGGTAGTAAGTCATACTTTATGTTAGTCAGTTCGGTTTTAACTCTTTGGCTACTAAAAAATTGCCCTGTTTAAAAATCGATGTTACAACTACAGGCACGACAAAAGCAAAATGAGCTGCAATTTGTAGAAGTCAAGTGCTGGAGATTTGGGAATATTACTGCTAAGTGAGTTCACTATTGAAAGTCGAAATTTCCTCGCTTGTCGTAAAGTTTTAATTTTAGAGGTACATAGTGATAATATATTAATATACTTAATACATTGGAAACCTTAAGAGATATATGAGAATTATCTGCATACTGTGAAAAGCTTACAACAAGAGGAATCCAACAAAAAAAATACCATCGAAATCCAATGAGAAATTAAAAATGTTACATATAATAAAAAATTGCAATTTTTGGCCCATTTTGACGCCTGAAATGATAACAGCTATGCAAATCCGTTACCATTACCCAAAAGCTTAGCACAAGAGGAATCAAAAGAAAAAAAAGAATCCCGTTGAAATCCGATAAAAAAGAGATTTTATATATTTTGACAAATTTCTTTTTTGGCACCTGTTAGCCCGTTATAGCTTGGAAACTGTTAAAGCTACGCCACATCTGTTGGCATATAACCTAAAACTTACAACAAGAGGGATCCAAAGAAACAAATACAACTGAAATCCAATGAAAAAAGACGTAATTTGAAAAACAAGAGTTGTCAGAAGACAACATAGCTCGCGGGGGATTCCAGTAACCTCAATGTACAATAAATTCGAAAAAAGCTTTCTTCACAAGAAAGTCACATATGAAATATAAACACCCTATCACTAAACAACTTAATTCTAGAAGCAAAATTAAAGTTTTTAAAAAATTGCCCTCAGGGCAAGGTCAAGGTCAAAATGTCTACAAATATGGTACCACTGGAAAGCACTCATCATAAGGAAGTTACATACCAAATATAAACACCCTACCACTAAAAGCCTACCTTCTAGAGGCAAATTCAAGTTTTACAAAAATTGCCCTCAGGGAAAGGTCAAGGTCAGAATGTCTACAAATAAGGTACCACTAGAAAGCTCTCATCGTAAGCAAGTCATATGCCAAATATGAACACCCTACCACTAAAAGCCTACCTTCTAGAGGCAAGGTTAAAGTTTTTCAAAAATTGCCGTCAGGGAAAGGTCAAGGATAAAATGTCTACAAATATGGTACCACTAGAAAGCTCTCATCATAAGGAAGTCACATACCAAATATGAACACCCTACCACTAAAAGCCTACCTTCTAGAGGCAAGGTTAAAGTTTTTCAAAAATTGCCGTCAGGGAAAGGTCAAGGACAAAATGTCTACAAATATGGTACCACTAGAAAGCTCTTATCATAAGCAAGTCACATATCAAATATGAACACCCTACCACTAAAAGCCTGCCTTCTAGAGGCAAGGTTAAAGTTTTTTTATATATTGCCCTAGGGGCAAGGTCAAGGTCAAAATGTCTACAAATATGGTTCCACAAGAAAGCTCTCGTCACAAGGAAGCCACATACTTAATATCAACATCCCATCTCCTAACGTCTCCATTCCACAAGCAAGGTTAAAGTTTTTGCTGACGACGCCGACGACGCCGACGCCGGGGGTATGACAATAGCTCTCCGGACATTCGTCCCGGCGAGCTAAAAATGCAATCTTGTGCCCTTTAACCCCTTTAACCCCTTATAACTCGGAACCGGCTAATCCGTTTACCTACTATCCGCATGCTTGCAACAAGTGAAATCCAAAGAAAAAAATCTTGTATTTATATCCGTCTTTGAATGATCAAAATGTCATTATGATTCTTATATGAGAATCTGATAAAAAAAACTGACCTCTGAGAAATGTCCCTTGAGCTCTAAATTGTTCTAAATTGTATCCAAATCGTATCACTGAACGCATTTATTTGTTATCGTCGCACTTTCGCAAGTTAAAAATATGGTAGTTGCATGTGCTGTCCGTCTCTTTACATCGTTATCTTGGTGCAAACTCCTGCAGGTTTCGATGAAGGCCAGGGTTCAAAATCGTTGAATATATCCTGTAACAAAGGAAATAATACCCTACCCCTTGTCCCTCACGCACACATACAATTAAGGACAATGAATGGTAATTCCTAGTTGTATTTGAACATATTTGATAAATTATAGGAAGTCTACGGCCTTCATGTCAAGCAAATTCACCCTGTTAATAAGCATCTATTCAAAAGTTTTTACGTGTTTCCTATTTTATACGCAATTAACTTTAAGGTATCAAAATTTGAGATGATGTCAACAAATAAAATAAAGGGCTACGCCGAGCGCAGCATGATACGACCGCAGCATGTCGACCACTGAAATTTGAACAAGCGTGATTTAAAGTGAATGTGGACACAATTATGAGCTTGACACATTAAATAGATCGATACAATAAGGAACTTGACACAGTAATTAGCTGGACACAAACTAGGGAACAAAAAACCACTGACAGATTTATATCAAGATATATTCAAAGAAAACAAGTAATTAGCTGCACGCAAGCTAAGGAAAAACAAAAATTAACCCTTATAATTCCTTCTAAATATCTAAAATAGTAAGAAGTATGTAAAATTGGTCAACATATTACTTTAACTATATGATGAAAGGAATCCGAAGAAAGGAACCCCATTAAAATCCAACACAAAAATATAACATTTTACATATTTTGAAAATTGCAATTTCAGCCCTTTTGACCCTTGTAGCTTGGAAACGGTAAGAGCTACACCAAATCCATTGGCATACTACTGAAAGCTTATATCAAAGAAATCCAAAGAAAAAAATCCCATCAAAGTCCAATGAAAAATGAAAATTTCACGCAATCTGCAAATTTGCAAATTTATCCCATATGGCCCCTCATAGCTTGGAAAAGAAACATGTTGTCAAAAATCTGATGGTGCATCTCTATATTCATTTTCAAAAGGAATCCATTGCAAAAAATCTGCATCAAAATAGGACTAAAAATAAATAAAATGAAATTTTTGAAAATCACCCCTTTTGGGCCCCATTTATTTCGTGAACGGTACATGCCACGTAAAATCCGTTGGCATACTTCCGATAGGAAATTTAGTTAGAAACACATTGAAAGAAACCCCATCAAAATCCAATAAATAATAAATATTCTACAGCCAAATATGTGAAAACACCCGATTTTGCCCTTTTTGGTCCCTTTTTTTAAAAACGGGAGGGGCCAAAATAACCAAAACCCACCAAAGCCTTCCTTTTGTGCCAAGGAACACCGTCTTAAAATCTAATAAGGATTGGTCGACTGGAACTTAAGTTATTGACAAAAAACTAAAGTGTCTACAGACGACGACGACGCAGGACGACAACGACGACGACAACGACGACAACGACGACGACGACGATGACAGCGCCATACCATTATACGACCTCAAATTTTTGGAGGTCGTATAAAAAGCTATGACCAGTTGTATAATGTAGGTATAGGAAGTTTGATGGTTTTCAGATCCGTGAAAAATCCTTCAGGTCAAATAATTTCACCTTATTTATAAATATATATTCCATGTTTTTACTTTACTTGTTTCTTATTGAATTCATCATTACCTATAACATGTATAAAGTGTTCAAATTTGAAATCATTTCATTCATAAATAAAAAAGATAGCTCAGTTGGAAAAAATGAATATTTTACGTCTCGATGTTCTCAACCGAAAAACCGGCGCCCGGAAATCTGTGATTTACACTTAAGAAGTGCAGTTCGAAAAAATCAAAGAATGTTACTCCATATAAATTCATAAAATAAGTGTTAATCATCAAAAAAACCTTTTCTTTTTTTGAGTAACAATGGTAAATTAGTTTTTTTTTCTTTATGTCCGGATTTTATAATCGCCCCTAAGCGGCTGACAACAATAAACACGATTTCTGTCTTAAAAGGCGGACTTTTATATGGTTTTAGTTAGGGACCGACCATTTAACTTGAAGGGGGGGGGCTATGGTTTTTTTCTAAAAAAATATTTTGGATCTGATTTTATGTGAAAAAAATATTTTGGCTGCCAAAATGATGAAAAAAAATTTTCTGAATGAGGCTTTCTGCCCCAAAAAATAATGTTAATTTTGAAAAAAAATATTTTGTTGATACGCTTGCAAAAAATAAATAATCTGTCCAGAAAAAAAAACCATAACCCCCCCCCTCCCCCCTTCAGGTTAAATGGTCGGTCCCTTATATTTTAGATCTTTGACCAGTTTTACATGGAGTGAGATTCCCCGATTTTTAAAAACAAGGTCTGTCACTTTGTATTAATCAACTTCCTGGTAGTAAAATTCAGTTGAGACCATCGAGTTTCCCAGCCGTGTTTATTTTGTTTTTTATCTTTAGAGCTGTTTCGCAACACATATTTTCATTCATAAATAAATCAGTTTAATAAAACAGTTATGACTAGTTGAGCAAAATTGATACAGGAAAACTGAGGGCTTCCAGATAAATCCATCAGGTGACAACCATCTTTTACTAAAATGCTGGAGGAAAATAATATTTTAGTTTTATTCTTTATATAATTATTTTTAACATATGAAACTTTGATGTCAATCCATCCACTTATAAACGAGAGGCTCTCAAGAGCCTGCAGAGCTCATCTTGTCTATGGCTGACAAACCTCAATATTAAAGGGTCTCATTTTCTTGTTTGTTAATTGACCTCGATGTAATATGTCCCGATGTATCAGAAGAGAAGATTTTTGAATGCATTTCCTATAGGGCACTGTGTAAAACTATGCTACCCGCTGAGGATATCTTGGATGAGGTAAATCGTACTAACATAAACAAAATAAATTTTGAAGGTGAAAATACAAAAAAAAACGAAGTTGCATAAAAAAACTGTACATTTCGTTATGCTGTACACGTTTTTCAAGGAGTAACCTCTCAGCAGCAGCATTGGAATCAAATAATATGGAAAGCCATAGGAAACGTAGGAATATTATGACTTAATTTGGTTCGAATTGTGACTTAATGTGGTTTAAATTGTTTAAGTGATTTCAGAGGAGAAGATCTTTGAATGTGCTTCCCCAATTTGCGGTCATCTTGGATGTCATCACAGACATACCGAACCCATTATTTTCCAAACAGATCACCATAGGACTATGTGAACAAGTTCTTTTTTGCTCTATGGCTTCTTAAGAGAAGATCTTTTAATGCTTTACCATTGGGTCCAATGTTTAATTATGTTCTTCTCTGACGTCCATCATGGATATGAAATAGACTTGCCGGACACAATTTTCAAATTTTAAGAGGTTTCGTTTCATTTGGTTTCAGATTTGATCTTGGAATTTTTGTTTTCCAATACGATCCAATCTTAAACTGAGATCCAACAGCTGGCGTCTACCTTTGGTGAGGTGCAGACTTGTCGGACACATTTTTCAAAAGAGAAATACCCAATGAGAATTGTTAGCAAATTTGAATTGAATTGGTGAAATGGTTTCAGAGGAGATCTTTGAATGTACTAAACTAAGTTTCCCACCGGCGGCTATCTTGGATGAGGTCCATACTTGCTGGACATATTTTTTAAAAGGTACTTAGTTTGGTTCCAATAGGCTTTGTTGCTTCAGACGAAATGCTGGACACATTTTTCAAAGCAGCCCAACTAAGGACAATTATGACCAAGTATGGTTCCGACTGGCCAGGTAGTTTTAGAGAACAAGATACAAATGTATTTAAGTGTTTTCCCATTTTCTTCAATTTTAAACCAAGTTCCCCGCTGGCAGCCATCTTGGATGAGGTGTGGGAACATCAGACAACTTCCAGCATGAAGATAAAATGAAGTCCTTGACCTGCTTTACCTTTTTTCCGATTTAAGCTTAACCTTCACCTCAAATCGTTTTGAAATATAAGGCAAAATGTAAACAATTATGAGACCAATAAATGCAATAACTTCTTATACTCCTCAGGTTTTTTTAATGTCTAGGTGGGCAGAAAATGGAAATCGCACGGTCGGTAGATATTGTCATGCCGATCACTATTACCATATTTCAGATTTTGATATCTGTAACCGTTTTTTATTGTTTTTTTTTTTTTGTTTTTTTTTGCCAAAAACAGCAATTCACTCCTTTGTTCCTTTTATTAAATTTAGCTATGATGTTTAATCATTGAACTAATCGAACACAATTTCGAATTTAGATTCCTTGGTAATGATTTAGGCAAACTTTTGTTAGACTTGGCTCAGTGGTTTCAGAGGAGATTTTGGAAAAAGTTTACGATGATTAATTAACATAAGCTAATTTAGTAACTCGATAAAATCAAATAAAAGTGACACTTTATTCAACTTTTTACTTTTTTCATATTGTCATATTAGAGAATACCAAAAGAAACTTCATGAAATCAGGTCCGGTTTCGTTAACCACGATCAAGATATTTCTTTCTTTATCAAAATATATTCCCCAAGGCATTACGAGGCCGTCTGCCTCAGAAAACAATATTCTCCCTTGTGTTCCATCAGGTGAAATCATGGCCACCCTGTTGTCATTATAAGAGGCAATATAAATATTACGCTGGTTATCTACAGTTATACACCTTGGATATTTAAATATTGAAGTATCTCTGAATTGCCATATGTTTATATTGTGCTGGTAGCAGATTACTTCTTTAGTTTCTCTATTTGTTATGTATATATTGTCACCACAAGTAGTTATGTAGACATAGTCAGTTACATCTACATCTTTAACGAGAGTTGTAATATAGTCGACAGATTTTTCTACGTGTGTCTGCTTTATACCTTTGGGATATTCACACCAGAGTACTTTCCCTTTGAGATGAGTGACTCCACAAGAACCCTCAGAAGTTTTAATCTCTTTTAAGGGTCTGCATGTTGCCATCAAATCAATGATCTGTATAGCTTTACTAGTTGACACGGCCACAAGATTGTCATGTAATGAAGTAACATCATTTATGTTTAATGTCGTTATATGTATTTCCTTGAAAAACGAAAAGTCGTTGTTCAGAATTATCAGTCTTTTTTTGGAACCATTGTCAGCAAATACAAATTTGCCATTTGCTAAACCGGAAAACCCACGAATATAACTGGTCCACCTGTCTGTTGGAATGGCAAATTTAAAACAAAGGAAACCTTGATATCATGGCCTGTTTTGGATGACGGCTGTTGTAAAACTGTCATTATTTGTGCCTGTTTTTCTTTTTGGGTTTTCAGGACAACTGATGACTGACTTTCGGCTAAAGTTACTGTTCCAAATTTTGTGAAATGCGATATCATGTTGGTAACTTTTTCATCAATCGTGAATTTCAAATTTAGCTCCTGTAGACGTCCCTCCTCTTGTAGGTATATCAATTAACGCCAGATGGCAGCACATTCAAAGTGGGAAAAAGTAAAGATTTGTGGCCAAAGGAACATAACTCGAGTCAAAATCAAAAGACCAGGCGCAAAAACTACAAAAATTTACATTTTTAACAGTAAAGCCAAAAAATTCCATAGGTCCGATTGTAATGAAATTTGCACTGCTTATATGTGAAGTATAAATCTTCCATACGCTAGATGGGTGTTAGTGGGTTCCTAAGTTAACATACTGAAAATGTGATTTTATAGAAATTTACCATCATATAAAGTTTTTAAAAATCTGGCATTTTTTATATCCAAATATTAAATAAACAAACATTGTTCAGAAAGAATGTTTACATTCCTAAATTAAATATTTTACCTTTATCAAACATTTAATTACATTATTTCGCAATAAAATATCAATTCAAACCAAAGGTCACAGATTTTTGTCCGGAGAGTTATCGAACCTGATTCTTTACTAATATGCCTACCTCTTGTAACGATTTCATGTATTTCTCCATTTTATCGACTTCTACTTCAAGTGCCTTACTACCAAAGAACGTTTGTAAATCTGAACCGTATTCTTTTACTGCAATAACACTTGTCTGTAGCTCATCAACCTCTTTTTCGCTTTTACGAAACTCTTTTAACGAATTCTCTATCCTTTCTTTCGCGTTCTTTTCAGCTGCAAGCAATTCATTTGTGACCATTTCTTCTAGTTTGTCTAAGTGAAAATTGATTTTGATACGCATCTGCTTAATCTAAGCAATACATTTCTGTCGTTGGTCTGCGATTGTGGACAAATTTTCTTCAGTGTTCTTTATAACTTGATTCATATTTTTCTTGATAACATTTAAACTGCCTTCCATATTAGCCAATAGACTCGACGTTTTGGACTTTTTGATAAGTTCAGAAATCGCCTGCAGATCCGTACACTTCTTATAGTTCGTAGAAATGCAGACAGGACAACATATTTGGTCATGTTGTGGACAGTAGTTTTGATGTCTCATGTTGTGTTCTTTGCAGTAGTGAACAACATCTGAAATCGTTGTCGGCAATTTGTTATAGTTTTCAACAGAAATGACTCCATGACCTCTAGTGGCTTTTAAGAGGCTATGATGTTTATGACATTTATTACATAATCCCCCCTCGCATTCTGGACACCAATGGTCTGCTGTTCTAGTAATATTCTGAGCCTCACATGGTCCGCACAATACATGATTTGACGCCATGATAACCTGTATAAAAATAGCAAAATGACGACTTTTTTTTATTGATTAGTGCATTATCAATGAAGGGATATGGAGTAAATGCAAATGAGACAAAGTCTCTACAAATACATGGTAAATATCTAGATTAAAATTGCGATAATATTTTTAAAATAACAATCATAACGAAAACTAAAAAAAATAAACAAATTCAATATTGTAGTTGGTACAATATACCAATAGTGTGTCCATACTTATCTGGAAATTAAGGGAAGAAGTCAAGATATAATAATAAGCAATGGACAATACTGAAGGAACAAAGAATACAGTATCCAAGATTTAGTCAACACTGGTATCGTCAAATGAAAAGTTACATTGAATACAAACCAAAACATTTAATACATGGGGATAACTACAGTTGCGCAGTTCTTGTAATAGACCATATCCAATTTCTGGTATAGGGTCTGTAAGTCTCGTCTAATTTTGGAACTTCCGGGTACATTATTTGTACCCAGAAGATGCATTTTTAACAGAGATTTATGACGTTTCAAGCAAAAACTTCGGACGTCATAATCCAGAAACGTCATATTTTGGCGGGAAACGTTTTCAAATTTAAATTTTATCGTGATTTCTCGGTGTCAGACTTACAGACTCTATTTAGATTCACCAGTTGTTGTTTGTCTGCCCTACGTCACAAACGTGTCCGCCCCATGTGACCAAAAATTTACTTCAACAACAAAATTCCATGACGTTTTAGGCTTTATGACGTAACGTTCTTTATACTGTGACGTGTTGAAAAGTGGTCTGGTATATCCCGATACCAGAGCTCGGATATGGTCTATTATATTCATGCAGCGTTCACACGTAATGCATTATCTGATACGTTTCCGGTAAATACGTTTTAGAAATCGATTACGTTCACACCACTGTTCTAAAGCGTTTTTACGAAACGTTTCGAAAACGCATTACGTTCACACGATTCTTTCGCATCTGAAACGTTTTAGGTTTCGCAAACTTAAGTCAGATATATATAATTCATAAAACATGCCGTTGTGTATTAGAAAGAGTTTTATATTCATAGCTTTACACATTTACTTAGTGTGAAAACTATGATGAACCTTGAAGTCCCGATATTTTTCCCTTGAGTTATGACCTCATATTTTACGCTGCACTTCATTTACCCCCCCCCCCCCCCCCCCCCCGCCCCAATCGTCTTGAAAAGTGAATTAAAACGATTTCTTTCCATATTTTACTATTAAAGATGGCAATTTAGCTTCTGTGAAATCCGTAGAGAAAACAAATTTCGTTAGCAGAAAAATACCGTGTAGCGGGTTATTTTGACGGGTGCAAAATTTAGCGGTTTTAAGGAGAAAATGTATACGAAAAATTTTCGTGGTTTTTATTTTCGCGATAACGTAAAAATACATAAAAAAATATTTCCCTTGTTACTGAAAAGATGTGTTGATCAACATGAAATATTAAAGAAAGTTTTGATTTGAAATATTGTTTGTTGCCATTTATCAATTATTTAGTATATTACATATTATTTATATTAGTACCTTCATTTTTAGTAATTTTAAATATTTGTCATCTACACAGCTTGGCCTTAATACAAACTTAAGAAATGGACAATACGTAAAGATTGATAAATGTCAATTAATTTTCAAATGTAATAATTAAGGATTGTTATAAATTTTATATACTTTTTTGAATTTATAAACTGTAGAATAGAATTTGGTGGAATTAATTTTTGCGATTTAAGATGGACGCGAAGAAAACGCGAAAATTAGTACCCCGCGAAAATAACACTTTATACGATAGATTGATTGATTGATATGTGGTTTTAACGTCACTTTCAACAGTATTCCAGCTATCTCATGACAGTCAGTTTTAGTGGTGGGGAACCACCGACCTTGGGCAGGTAACCAGAAAAATAGAAGAATATGGACTAAGACCACAAGTGCAGCTTACCAGATATGCGATTTATTCTTTATATATGCACAATATTATATCAAATCTTTTGCAGCTCTTGCTGCATTTGAAAGAAATTTTATACAAGACAAATTTTAAAGTGTCTGGTTACCCATCGAAAGGTTGTTAATTCGAATCTCGTCACCGTTACCAATCTTGAGCAAGATACTTTTACTTCCATTCTTCCATTTACTTAGCTGTAAACGAGTACGGTGTTGTGCAGTGATGGACATTTAGACTTCGCTCTTTCAAATTTACAAAAGAAATTATCTGAATCGATTTGCACCATCAATACACCAATGCCCAAAAACCAAATAACTTCCAAAACTAATAAATAAACAAAAGTATTTTTTTCAGTTATAGAGTAACTGGCAATCCATTGGCAATCAATGTAATGTTGTTTTTTTTTAATTTCGTGGTCTGTTAACAAACTGTATTGTATTACTGTGAAAGTACTATTGTTCGTGGGGTTCCAATTTTCGTGGATTTCGTGGTTATCTGGAACAACGAAAGTACGTTCCCAACGAAATGCATTTTTGCCATTGAGTATTAATGGATAGAATTCGAAACCACGAATATAAGTGCCCACGAAATAGTAAATTTTATGAAAACCACGAAAATTAATGCCCACGAATAAAAGTACTTCCACAGTATTTAAAGGGGTATTTTTATTTGGTATTAAGTTGTCTAGTCCGGTGCAGTTCAAAATTATTTCAAACAAATAAAACCAAAAACAAAAATTATATGTCATTCCAATGCGTATTTTAGAATTATTACGGTAGAATTAATTGCGTCCACACGGTCTTAGAAGCGTTTCGAAAACGGTTCAAAGTAAAACGATTCAGAAATCGTATACCTGATGCGTTTTCGATAATACGTTTCAGCTGAAACGTTTTCAACACGCACTAAAAATATAATGACGTGTGAACGCAACATGCGTTTTCGAAACGTTTCGAAAACGTTTTCTATGCGTATTAAATGTCCGTGTGAACCCGGCATTATAGTGTTTGTTTTTTAGTGACTAAAGCTGAGAAGATTTCGACTGGACCATTGAATTCGACATATTGTACATAGTTCCTGATCTACTACTTTCCCAGGGTTAAGTTAGATTCATGCCTATTTCGAAATTGCCAGTCGAAATATTGCTATCCAAGCCTCTTATCTTGATACAACCTAAGCGTTCAATAGACATCGGGCAGATGGCAGACATGAAATAAGTGTAAATATAAGTGTGTGGACACAATACAGGTGTGGACACAGTACAACTGAGGACACTTTACAAGTATGGACAAGATAGTATGACCCTCCAGAAATAAACAGAATATAGTAACTCACGTGTCTAAAAACGCATCCAACGAAATAGAATTACTATAAAAAGCTTGTAATTAGTATCACTTACCATTGCAGAGAACAACTTATTGACTTGAACTGATCTATCCACATGCCAAATACCAAAAGCCTATCTCAACTGATTAAAACAAATAGCTTGGACACGACTTTGTCCTTAAGGAAAGTAAGAAAGAAATAATCTGACCTAAAAGACAAAGTTCAAGCCGAAGGTCAGAAGCCGTGGCTTATGACACAACATCCTTAAATGATCTGTCCACATACAAAAAACAATTGTCTATCTCAAAAGACAAAAAAAGTTATAGCCTGAACACAACTTTGTCATAAAGCAGTACTCTGTCAAAGGTCACCAAACATTAAACATGAACCATGGCTTTGAAGTGATCTATCTACATACAAAATATAAAAACAAACAAACCTCATAAGACGAAAAAGTTGTAGCCCAGAAATAACTTGTCATTAAGAAAACAATCATGCGACCTTGAAGAAAAAGTTATCTATGCATTTGTCAAAATACCAAACCCTACCTCAAAAGACAAAAAAGTTATAACCCAAACACGACTGATCATTAAGAAAGAAATGATCTGACTTTGACGACAAAATTCAAGGCCAAAGGTCACCAATAATGGTACATGACACGTCGTCTTGAAGTGATCTGCTTCATGTCAGATAAACTTATAGCATGGACACGACTTCGTTAGGGACAGACCTACAGAGTTTTTACTATTGGGTATCCGCCACTATTTGGTAAGCCCTAAACAAGAAGGAAAGAATAAAATATGAAATGAAATAAAGCGAGAGCATGCACTGATTTCTGTTATTAAGATAAATCTCAAGATAAGCAATGCCCATTAATTATTTAACCAACGACTGAGTACTGAAGAATTAACTTATTTATACATATGACAGACAGAGGATTATTTCAATATAATATCTTACGACATATCTTATATTAATTGGTCAACAGATGTACCCGATGTTAATTAAATAATTTTCTTGTTATTTTTAAAAAGTTGATCACATGCCAAAGTCAAAGTCAAATAATCTGACATCGTTTGAAAGGTTAGACATGCAAAAGATATATCCAGTATTATTTAAAACACATTATTATTCGCAGACCAGACTGTAGGACACTATATCCCCAGGTTTTCATCCTGAATCAAATATTTTGTTGAAATTTCATTTTATTTGCAGCTATTGTGATCTTGACCTTATGATTAGAGCAACCCATTATTCATAAATCTGCTTCTGTCATATATAAGCATATGACAATCTAATCCAGGATCCTCGATTAATCATATCTTCAGAATTGGCATTTCCTGACAAAGTTTGTAGCCCACATCCCTAAGAAAAATGTTGGAATTCCAGCCATTTTTTGCCCTAAACACCTTTGAAAGGGCCTGGAATTCCAGAAATTTTATTACATTTCAAAAAAAAATTGGTAGATTATATAACAAAATACCGAAGTTACTGTAAATTTTGTATCTACTTATAACCATTTCGACAACTAATGTCTCTTTAGTGCAGATCAAATCAAAATATTTGGAAATCAATAATTTTAAATATGTATAAAACCTGATATAGGTGGAACTCCAGACTACAAATGTTCTTCTGCTATTATGGTAGACGACAAAATGTATATTCTGCTAATTTGCGATCTTCAATTGTCTTTGATCTGATGCAGTATACTCAAGACATTACATGTAAAGCTGGGACGTGCAGAAATTATGTATCATGGTAAACACTCATGCTCTGCCCCCAAACCCCACAGATGGGAGCATAATAAAAACGGAAGGACACCGCCCCAAAAACCAATCCAAACCTGCCCTATTTATAGGGTCTGTAAGTCTCGTCATGTGACACCGAGAAATCGCGATAGAATTCAAATTTGAAAACGTTTCCCGCCAAAATATGACGTTGTTGGATTATGACGTCCAAAGTTTTTGCTTGAAACGTCATATTGTTCTGTTAAAAATGCAACTTCCGGGTACAAATTATGTACCCGGAAGTTCCAAAATTGAACGAGGCTTACAGACCCTATTACAGATGAATATTATGTGTACATATAGAATAATGAAAGTTTTGTTTCTGATACAAAAACATATTGACGACAATGATGGACGAGTTCACTTGTGCGCGAGTCTATTATTGGAGACAATATTTGACGTATCATTAAACAAAACTCCTAATATTATTTTTAACGGTAATTTACTGAATTATTTGATAGAAAAAATTTAGAAAAATGAAAATAATTTTCGCAAGAAATCGGAAATTGACTATTGATTATAAAAAGAATTTGTATACGATCCAAACGGGTTTTGTAGTTGTATCTTTGTTTACATTGATTTGCTAATTGCCAAAATGGGCGGGGCCTAAGATACTTTTTGCCGATATTTTTTTCGTATTCGGGCAGTAGCAAATACAGAAAATATTTGCCTCACGAGATCATAGAAAATCATACAAATTTCCGATAGATAGACCATATCCAGGTTCATGTTTTGCACTCCTTACTTTTAGACTGATCCCGGTGTGGACAGTAACTGGATCCCCATTACCTGTAGTACTGGGCACCTAGGAAAACAGAAATATGCTGGTCTTAATTTCTTTAAAAATGTATACTTTCTGAGAAAATCAATGTTGTCAACTTATAAAGCAACAATGGGAAAGTATTTTGACGTTAAAATTTTAAGTGTAAATGAAATCCTTAACAAATTCTACCAAATTAATGTAAACTTAAAATTTAAACGTCAATTAACTTTAAGGATGTAGTAAGGTGAGGCTTTTGCAATTTGTAAAAGTCATTCGGATTTCTCTGATTTTATCCATTATTACTATGTAAAATATTCTGCCCCATTACAACCAATTTTCTAGTCATCAAAGTCTTCAGAAGCTCTTTTTAAATTAGTAAGCAAAATTTTATTAGATTGTAGATTTTTCTTCCATGTGAAACAAATCAAGATTTTGTCCATGCTAAAGTAAGGTAAAAGTCCAAGAGAACTTCTCCCACCATTTTTTAAAATGTGAAATATATTGAAAACAAGGCCCATAACCTATCAATATTTTTAGCTAAGTTTATTTCTTTAACAATGCTCCTTTCAGATAGGGTATCAATTTAAAATCGTAGATTTATTTAATTTCACCTTACTACATCCTTAATAAACAACAAATTACGTCAGATTTTTCCTCACTGTAAGGTCTCAATTTAGTGTTATTCCATAATTTGTGATGATCTTGAGAAATCAGCTTTTCATTTGTAGTCATTTAAGTTGTAGCATTGTATTTTT
>MJUU01049616.1:64033-99177 GCA_002080025.1 Modiolus philippinarum
GGGGGGGGGGGGGGGGGGGGGGGCTATGGTCAAATTTTTCATCCTGGATTTATTTTTGTGTGTAACTTCTATCCTGGCCTTTTATTTTTGTTCCAAGCCTGTCCTGGATTAACCCGCATCGTCACCCTGGATTTTTTTTTGGCTATATGTAAACGTCCTGCTTTTTTTTAAATTTGAATTAAAGTAAGTTAGAACAGAACTGCATGTTAATCCAAAGACAATGCCAACATATTTAGAGTTTCAGTGAGAAATTATCAAGAATGCGGAAAATAAAAGGAAATTATAAAGAGTCCACTTTTTCCTAGTCCCAATAAGAATCAAATTATTCACTTAATACATTTTCGTTATTCTTAATCATAGGGATAGTTTGTCCATTATAAAAATAATTCCATCTAGTATTTTCATTCAATAATATATTGAATATTTTGGGATAACATGTATTTATCAAAATAGATTTATACTCTTTTATAGACCACTTTCCTATTTCATTTTATGAATGAGTTGCTCCGGTTGACCTGGGGTCAATCGGAGCAAATTGCGTCACTGAACATTGTGACGTTGAAAAATCTATATTGTGACGTCAAAATTTTACGGGAAAATTCACCAACTGGTAACTCGTCTATACTCTAACTTATTTTAGGTATTTTTCATGAAGAATGCATAAATAGCAAATATTTCTGCCAAAAATTTACACTTGCCATGGATTCATTGTTGTACTTACAACTTATCTATAATGTACGCGTGGTATCTTTATCTGTGTGATTTATTGTAATCGGCAAGAAATGGACATTTTAGCCTTATCAATTACATGTGAGGGGTGACGCAGGTGTCTGCTCTCACATGTTGTTTACCTTCATACCAACTGTATTTTTTACAACTGGTATTGAAAACGATACGAAAACAATTTTGACCTAAATATATATCAGAGAAAAAATGTTGACTTTCGGATAAACACTGTAATATTATATGTTTGCACTGCAATCTATTGTAGTAAATTACCTCCCTTTGTTTATTGTTTGTTTTGCTGGGGCCCCGTGTGGACCCATGTATTATGTTAATAAAGCATGTCAGCAAGAACACAATACTGTCGTTCTGAATGAGTCCAGTATAAACCCTGGCCACCCCGTAAAACATGTTACATGGTGTCAGGTGAATAGCAAAACGTCGCTACAATGGAAATGACAGGAATTCCAACGCCAGTTATGGACTGGGACAACACGAACTTGCCGGAAGCGTGGAAAAAGTTTCGGCAACACGTGGATTTAATATTTGGTGGTCCCCTAGCGGACAAGGACGAGGCTGTACAGTGTAAATACCTTCTCTTATGGATCGGCGACAAGGGCCGAGATGTGTTCAATACGTGGCAAAACATTTCTGAAGACGATGCCAAAAACTGGGTACATCGAATTACCGGAATCCCCCAAATCTACAGGAATCCCCGTGTATTAACCGAAATCCCCCTATTATTGTCTGAAAACACCAATAAATAAAAAGATTACACATTATTTTACAATATCAAAGTGTTTTTATCAAAGATATGTCTTGTATTTACACTGTAGGAGCATTTTATGACTTGTTATCTATATATCAGAATTTATAATGTTATATATTATTTCTTATGCACACAACAATGATGTTTTTTTCAGAAATTCTTTAACATATAAAAATAGACATCAAACGAAAATATTTTTTCAATTAACTTTACAATGTTTTTTGTCTTTCACTTATTAATTTTATGCAATAGGTGATATTATTCAAAGTAATTAGTAATCAATTAACATTTCCAAGGATTAAAAAATAATTTATTCTAAATTAATTATATTTCTAATTCTGTTATTATGTTGATCAATTATTTGTATACAAATCTTTGTCTAAACTTACGCTTAACTATGTGTTAAATTAATGTCTTTGATATTTCTAATTATTATATTTTTTTCATTCATTATTCGCTTTGTTTCCTCCTTTTTATACCTATTTATAATTACTTTATCATTCCTTATTCTTTTTTCATATCCATTTTATACTTATATTTTTAAAAATGTGTCCAAGATTTGTATGCCAGTCACAAGACAAACGATCAAATTTTAGCCAATACATTTACACAAGATATAATACATAAGACATTTTATTTTCACTAATTCAATCAATGAAAGTGTGTTTCCAGTACTTTGGTACAATACAGTTACCTCCCTTACCGTCCGCCATATTGGTTTTATACGTACCAGAAAAGTCGGTTAATAAAATGCCTGTACAGTGTAAAAACAAGACATAAGTTGCACACACTTGGTGTCTGTCGTCTTCCCTGTATGTACAAAGACAAGAATTTGGATCTGGAGTTCTACATTGTTGACACAAAGAACCCCCCAATAGTAGGTTTGCAGTCTTGTCTTGATTTGGAGCTTATTAAATTAGTATACTTAGTCGACACTACATGTGAAACAGGTGAAATGCTTGGAAAGTCACCTGCTTGTGTATCAAGTCCAAAGCCAGGCTCAACTAAGAAAGCCTCACTTAGCGATCTGTCGTCACCCTTTTTAGACAAGTCTTCAGTTTTGAAGCAATATCCTGATGTTTTTAAGGGCATAGGCTTATTCCCAGGTGAATGTAAGATTCACCTAGACCAAAATGTTGTACCAGTAGTTCACCCTCCACGTCGAGTCCCCTTTGCCTTACGTGACAAACTTAAGCAGGAACTAGACCGTATGGAGAAAGAAAAAATCATAGCCAAGGTAACCACCCCTACTGAATGGGTTAACTCCTTAGTAGTTGTTGAGAAGCCAAAGTCTAACAAGTTACGCATTTGTTTGGACCCAAGGGACCTAAACAAGGCCATACTTAGACCCCATTACCCAATGCGCACATTAGAAGACATATTGCCACATTTGACAGGTGCAAATTATTTTACAAAGCTCGATTCTAGGTCAGGTTACTGGACCATTAAGGTAGCCGAGGAGTCGTCATTCCTTACCACATTTAACACTCCCTTTGGTAGGTTTAGGTTTTGTCGCCTCCCTTTTGACTTGAAGTCATCCCAAGATGAATTTCAACGAAAAATCGATGAATGTTATGAAGGTCTCCACGGTGTAGTTGCAATTGTAGATGATATCTTAGTTTATGGCCGAACTCGCCAGGAACATGATCGGAATTTAAGGTCAGTCCTTGAAAGGTCAATGGAAAGAGGCGTTCGTTTGAATGTAGATAAATTAGATGTAGGCGTTACCCAAGTCCCATATTTTGGACATATTATATCGTCTGAAGGTCTAAAACCCGACCCTTCTAAGGTCAGTGCAGTGAAAGACATACAGTCCCCCCCAAAAAAAAACAGAAGTGAACTTGAAACAATTTTGGGCATGGTCAGTTATCTATCCAAGTTTGCCCCTAACTTGTCTGAGGTAACAAGCCCTTTAAGGAAATTACTAGTCAAAGATGTTCAATTTTCATGGGATTATCCACAAGTTCAAGCCTTTGAAAAGGTCAAAGAAATAATAACTCAATCACCTGGTCCTGTCTTGTCATATTATGATCACAGCAAAAAACTGACACTCCAGGTTGATGCGTCGAAGTATGGATTAGGTGCCGCACTAATGCAAGACAACAAGCCGATAGCTTTCGCTTCTAAGTCATTCACTCAATCCGAGATACACTATGCACAAAAAGAAAAAGAAATTTTTGCTATTTTATTTGGGTGTAAACACTTTCACCATTTTGTGTATGGTCGAGTAGTGCACATAGAGACGGACCACAAACCTCTCATTAGTATCATGAACAAACCGCTTCATTGCGCACCCCCTAGACTACAACGCATGATGCTACAGTTACAAAGGTACGAATTTATTTTACACCACCTGCCAGGTAAAAGTATACCTGTGGCAGACACATTATCACGCAAGTACCAACCAGAAACATACCCGCAACTTGCGGAAGGAATGGACACATATGTACACATGATTATGTCATCATTACCGATCAGTGATCACAAACTTGATAATGTCAAAACCATTACAGCTTACGATCCTCAATTGTCAGTGCTAAAAAGCGTTATTTTGGCAGGCTGGCCCAAGTCCCGAAAGAATTGTCCTCATGCTGTCCTTGATTTCTGGCAGTATCGTGATGAGTTAACCTTCACTAATGGTTTGATTTTAAAGGGAAATAAAATTGTTATTCCAAAGGATTTAAGGTCAGAAATGTTACAACGTGTTCACTCAGGTCATATGGGCATTGAAAAGTGTTTGAGTAGAGCTAGGGACATATTATTCTGGCCCAGAATGTCAAAAGACATTACAGAGTTAGTCTCCCCATGTCCAATATGTTTGAAATTCAGGAACTCCAATCAAAAAGAGCCCTTAATCCCCCATGAGATCCCTGACTACCCCTGGCAAAGTGTTGCCACTGATTTATTTACCTTGAATGGACAAGATTATGTAGTTGTAGTGGATAATTTTAGTCGTTATTTTGAATTCGAAAGGCTGAGCAGCACGAGCAGTGATGCGGTAATTGTAAAACTCAAAGGTATGTTTTCTCCCCTTGGGATTCCGGAAAAGGTTGTTTCAGATAACGGCCCCCAATATGCATCCCATGAGTTTAAGACATTTGCTAAATTGTGGGATTTCGCTCATATAACATCTAGCCCCAAGTACCCTCAATCCAATGGACTTGCTGAGGAAACTGTCCAGACAATTAAACGCATTCTGAAAAAGGCTAACAAAAGTAAAACTGACCCTTACATTGGTCTTTTAGAATATCGTACAACCCCACTATCGGATACTGGTTTGTCCCCATCCCAACTTCTTATGAGCAGAGGACTAAGATCAGTTCTCCCCTGCACAACAGATAAACTGGTACCTAATACCCCCGATTTATCCAAAGTCAGAAAAAACTTGAACTTGAGTCATGCTGCACAAAAGAAGTATTTTGATAGAAGTGCAAAACATTAAAACCTTTGCAAAACAATGACACAGTCAGAATACAAAATCAAAACAAGTCTTGGCAACCAGCAATTGTTGTCAATAAAAATGATGAAAGGTCCTACACAATACGCACATCAGATGGTGCCCAGTATAGGCGCAATCGTCGTCACTTATTGAAAACAAATGAAAACATGTGCCAGAAATCAATGTTTGACTCAATCCTTGATATTTTGGACAATAAGGATACTGAATTCAATTGTACCCTTGACACCCCCATAAATTTAGAAGAAAAAGTTACTGGCAATAGCACAGAAGTTAAAACTCCATTTAAAAGTACTGATGAATCAAAAAGTCACCCGCTCTGGTCGTGTTGTTAAGCCTAAGAAAATTGTTGATGTGTAAATATGTATATTATATGCTTTTTGAAAATATGACAATTGACGGTAAACTCATTAACAACGTTCAGTGTATATCTAGTCAACATGAAGAACTATCTATATTACAGCTAGTCACTATGAACTATTATCTTTACATCTAGTCAATGTTAAATTCGTGAATAGTTAAATTTACAGACAATCAGATTGAACATTAATTTTCTTCAAAAGAACGGAGATGTAATATTATATGATTGCACTGCAATCTATTGTAGTAAATTACCTCCCTTTGTTTATTGTTTGTTTTGCTGGTCCCCCGTGTGGACCCATGTATTATTTTAATAAAGCATGTCAGCAAGAACACAATGTTGTCGTTCTGAATGAGTCCAGTATAAACCCTGGCCACCCCGTAAAACATGTTACAAACACAACAACTGATCGACCTTCTTTTCGATGTAACTTACCTTTTCACTGAAACAAACATAATATGCATCTTCGGGTTGGAGACGTATTAACCATATCTCAGGTAAAAGGAAGTAAAAAAGTTCAAATCAAGATCATCAAGGGAGATAATTAACGTTTATGACTAATTCAATTATAGGTTACAATAAACCATTAATTTTCCCATAGGCGACAATAGTAACGAATCCTGTTCTACAGAATTCGCCAACTAAATTTTCATCCCAGACATTTTTAATTACTGAACTTCATTACCCGACAAAACTTTCGACAAGAAAAAAACAGGGGCCTCCCATTGCTTTTTTCATCGTATTTTTCGGTTTTTAGTGACCACCGTCAATTTCGCACAAAAATAGCCATTGAAATAAACATTCCCATATATGGCAGATCAAGAATATATTATTTTGCAAACATCACCATGTTATATTAGTTTCAGATAAACCACAGAATTCACATTTATTAACAACCAATCACAGCAAGCCATGTTTTAAAATCTCTATTGCATGAAATGGATGCGCCCATATCATCTAATGGTTTATTGTAACCTATAATACACTCCCAAACAAAACAATCTAACTCACTACAACAACTCGTTTTCAAATCATTATTTTGTCATTACTTGAAAGTCAGAAAATTTCACATGCAAATGAGCCAACAACTCGCGGTTAATTTACATATTCAAAA
The DNA here is from genome assembly GCA_002080025.1 of Modiolus philippinarum. Lineage (NCBI taxonomy): Eukaryota > Metazoa > Mollusca > Bivalvia > Mytilida > Modiolidae > Modiolus > Modiolus philippinarum. The sequence continues at coordinate 70,458 of MJUU01049616.1, forward strand.
TTTAACAATGAATCACCTTAAAGGTTGCACTCTAGTAAATAGCCACAATGCAAATTCCCATAACAGCAAATGCTGTTATGCTCAAATGCTCAGAAATGAAGAAGTTCCATTAAGTCTCTTATATTTTTTTGAAATGATGACATGTACCACTTTTTCCGAGAATAAAAAAAAATGGGTTGTGCGGCATATTTCCACACTTTGTATACTTCCAAATATTGACCTTTCAGGAACGTACAATTTTTTAGCAAAAATTCTGTCCCTGCTCTTCCGACTATTTGGCAGCTAGAAAACTTGTTCAAATAAATAACCACCTCTTGTCCTCATTTTTATATTATCTAAATACATCCCTATAAAATAACATGTGCTTGATTCCATATCAACCATTATTTGTATGTACGGCACATGAATATGCATATGTATATCCTCCCCAAAAGAGGCGTTGTTTGTGAAGTGTGTTTGTTTACCATAGTGCAACCTATAGCGCTTTCAAATCGTACCTAACTCGTATTAACAACTCATGAACAACTCGTTTTCATGATTTCTTCACGATTAATTGTGCTTCAAGGAATCGTTTTCTAAACACTTACAACTCGTCTCCATTATCTCATCAGATTTATTGGGCTGCAAAAGATCGTTATCAAGTAACTTATAAATCGTGAACAACTCATGAATGTGTTCATATACAACATACATATGGAATATAGGACATTTTGTTTTTGATACGGAGTTTATCACGGCCAGTATCAAGTGACCCCGTTAGGGCGAGCTTGATGAGTTACGCCGTGATAAAGTCCGTATCAAAAACAAAATGTCCTATATTACTTTTATCGGTAATTCACAAAATGGTAAATAAAACTATAAAAAATTGAGATAAGCTTAAATTTTTATTTTAGCACAGTTAATCTATTGTTTATTGCATTAGTTTTTATGCATTCTACGTTCAACATATTACGCGTATGAACACGACAAATAGTACAAAACATGACGTCAGCATAGCAACCGGCACGTGACGCCTTCACAGTGACCCGATATTTTCGCGATAGTGTCCAGTTTGGTGATACTGAGATTATCAGTCTCTGTAGATCAAAGGAAATTCATACAAATTACCGATAAAAGTATTTATTGAATGTTAAGTATCTAGGTCAGTTTTCCTAAAACCCATGCAAAATATAATAAGTTCATATCATTTACAGGCTAAGAAACATTTTAAATTGAATAACGAAGATCTTAAATAAAATCTCTAAATTTTTGCATAATTCATTTTTAGGAATAAAATGACTAGTTATATAGTGAACAAATGCGTCGAGAAGAAATCTTCCATGTTTTTTTATAGTTAATGCTCGGTAAAATCTCTAATATTTTGATTTATTTCAAACCTTGCCAAACCTCATGCATTACTTTTATTGGCCCATATTGAGCAAAACGCCTGCAAATGTTTTTAGCTTATCACTTGAATTCTTGATTTGCATGGTTCTAGCATAAACCTTTGCTTAACTTATTGAAGGAATAAAATAATATCTTCTTTACCTTCACTTCAGTACAATGTTTAAACTTTTAATTTTGTATGTCAATACAGTAAAAAAATATAAACAGTGTTATGGGTCTCGGGATGATAACCGTGCTGATATGGAAAAGGCCATGTCTTAATCTGTTTATTATATACTTCCAATTAGGAGTTATCATCACACCAGGGCTGAAATAGCCATATCACCGGTCTGATATGGATATTTCAGAACGAGGCGGCCTGATATGGATATTTCAGAACGAGGCGGCCTGATATGGCCATATCAGACTGGGTTTATGATATGGGCTGTTAACTTCCGGCTTTATTACATATGCAAAACAGAACATATCTTCGCTTAGCATGTAATAAACTAATATAATTCGATGGTTCTCATAATGTATGTGGTGATTGAAATATAATTAACAGATATCTCTATAAGTTTTTTTGTATATCATGTAATACCAGTTAATAATAAATTGCTTTCAGTAGACTGGAAAAATGAATAATTCGTCTAAGAGTTATATCATACGGAAATCTTAATAAGCAGAACATCAACTGCTGACGATCAAAGGCCACAAAACAGTTTTACAAAACATGCGAAAATTCAAAAGACCTACCTACCTTATATTCTGAATTTTACTTTAATCCATTCCACACATCACAAAAACTTGAATGCATAAAAGGGCTATTATTTTATTCAGCTGAACAAAAATAATATGAAAAATTAGACCACCTGAAAATTTGCATGTTTGAAAATGCAGAGTAAATGACCTCAACTACAGCTGACCAACAAGTGAAAAGCTTTACCAACTCATTATAACATAAACTTTAACACAAGTGATAATGCCCCTTTCTCCAGCGAAGTTTACAAATCATTAACAAATCATTTCATCACATGAAACAAGTTAACAAATCGTTTTCAGCTCGTTTTTCTGTTACAAATTTTAAGAACTCATCTATACATCGTCTCTTCACATGAAACAAGTTAACAAATCGTTTTAAACTCGTTTTCAATTGTAACCAAAGTAAAGAACTCTGGAACAGATCGTTGTTTTAAGTTTCTTAAACCCCAATATCCTCGAGCCAATATCGCCTTCAAACTGTGTGCGTCCAAGAAATCGGGAAGAGATCATAAGTGACATATTGTTGCTACGAGTTGAAAACGAGTTGCTAAATGGATCACTTTCAAATCATGTTTACAACTCTTGAATTCATTTTTTGAAAGCGAGTTGAAAGCTATTTGATCAGGGTTTGAAAAATATTTCTGTTTGGGCTTGCAACATAATGAAACACGTTAATAAACTTTTCAAAAATGCCCTTTACTTGTCTAAAAGCTTCGGCTGTTTTAGGTTGTCATTGTTTATGTTATGAGGCCCTCCAAATAGGGATATTTTGACTTTTGATTGCTTATAGTATTTTTGACGGACTATATGAATTCTTCTCCCACATTAGCATTATTGGCTCATCTGACTGGTCCAAATTGTCAGTATCAGATACTGACATCTCTTTATTTCTCGAATTCTGATCATCTCCTCTGAAACTTACCTTATATTTACGTGAGTAGATATGATAAGAATTACACTATTTTTCAGTTGGTAATATGAAGATATTTCAGGTGAAATGCAACAGGATGATGAACGAGGAAGTTAAATAATCATAACATAATTATGATTTGATTTTTAAAATCCTAAATTTGATAAATAAAAAACAGCATTTAAAGAAATATATTTTTATATCATTAAAACGAGTGTTCTAGAATTAAAATGTGGTAAAAAATTCTTTTTTGAACAAAAGGAACATTTTTTTAAAGTGAATTCACATTATTAATTATTTGTAAAGTTTACAATGTATGTGTAATTATACGCCTACCGAAGTTTTTGTGTTGGCCTGAATTTAGATCATATTGGTTATTTGTTCTCTATCAGTTTTAACCATCTTTTGAGATCATGGTCTTCCAAACGTTTAGATTTTATCTGCACTGAAGAGACATAAGTTGTCGAAGTGGGCATATGCAGAAAATAAATTCACAGTAACTTAGGTATTTAGTTATTTGTTGGTCCTTTTTTAGCCCTAAATATATTTGTTTCCATAAAGGACACCATTGTAAATTAGTCTTACTACTTTCATGGGTTATCATAGGTTTAATGTCAATCTACTTTTTACAAAATCTAAGGCGAAACATTTAATTTTTAACCGTCAGCCTTCATGCATACATGATAAGGTGAAAAGCAACAGATGCGTTTTTGCTTTATATGTTATGTGAATGTATCTGCCGAGTCAAATCAGAACAAAATTTTCACAAAGTCAAATGGTCTTGTTCAAAATTCGAACTTAGTAATAAGTATTCCTAGGAAGATATGTGTCGCCTGAGTAATAACGCAAAAAAGTTCTATCAGCCAGGAATCAGGCATGCGATGAATCCAAAATTCTGTAATTTTAATGCTGTTAGATGATCAAAGTGTTCTTCCATATGTGCATAGATTGATCTTGCGATTTCATTGGCTATTGAAAAAGTCATGAAATAGCAAAATATACCTTAACATGCTTAAAAAAACTTAGTTCGAGACTAAATCAATGTAACAAGTGTTTACTCGAAGCTATACGTTGTTTATTGGTCTTGAATCACTTATGAACGATTCGGTTATTTTTGCATACAATTTTAATTTCATATCCGGTCACGTCACATTATTTACTGTAGAGGCCCATGACGGAGTAGAAACTAAAAAAATCATGAAAAAACCCTTTGTTTCAGAATAAGAAAAATAAAATCTATCATTTACAAGTCGTTAATTAGTTAAATGTTCAACCCTTTTTGACAGTAGAACTACGATGACCAACGATTTCAAAGCATTCTTTATCTCTCTTACACGGTATACATGTAGGTCCAAATACTGATATTCCATGTCGAATTGCAGAAGGCTGGAATATATGGTTCCAGTGAAAAATATGACTGAAACTTTCAAGACGCAAAAAATAATTTATGTTCCGTCAAACAGGAAGTGGACATGCAAGAGATCCCAAACTGTGTTACATCATGTATAGGCCCGATGCTGACACTCCATGCATGTTGAATTGCAAACGCCGGAATATGTTGTTCCTGAGAATATGTAACAGAAATTTTTATAATTTTCGTCATACAGGAAGTAGGCGTGCGAAAGATCCCAAAGTCTCTTCATCGGTAAATGTCCAGATAGTGATACTAAATGTTGAATTGCAAGCTGGGATGTGTGGTTCCTGAGAAAAAAATTGACGGAAATTTCAAGATACAAAATTCCGTCAAACTGGAAGCGGGCATGCGAAATATTAAAAAAAAAATCTCACATGGTTAAGACCCCTTATGATACTCCAGATGGAAAATGTGACAGAAATTTTTCGTGATTCCGACGGCGAAAAATATTCTAAGTTCCGTCAAAAAAGAAGTGGATAAGCAAGAGATCCCAAACTCTTACACAGTATAGGTCCCCATACTAATGCTCAATGTTTGATTGCAGAAGGCTAGGATATGTGGTTCCACAGAAAACATCATAGAAATTTTCAAGAGGTAACAAATTTAAGAAGTTCCGTCAAACAGGAAATGGTAATGTGTGAGATCTCAAAGCTCTTTTACATTGCATAGGTCCCTTTACTCTTTTACACAATATAGGTCATTTTACTGATAATCCATGCGAAATTGCCGAAGGCTGGGAATGTGGTACCTTAGACAAATGTGGCATCTTTTTGTGACGCTGACGCAAGAGGACGGAGAGTGATTCCTATATATCGCCACTACGTAGGTGACACATGAAAAAGAATGACCGGCTTGCTTTTGATGTGTGGTTCCATGCTAAAAAAATGAGGCATAAGAATCCTTTTTAATCTGGCGTTCTTTTTGTGACTGAAAATAACATCAGAACTCTCAGGAGACAAAAGACTTTGAAGCCACTGTAATACGACATGATAGTCTCCATTTAGGCAATCAAGTCGTAAAAACAGGAGCATGCATATTGCTTTCAACATGATGTATCTATTTTTATTGACACTATTTCTACTGTTCCAACATGGCATATACTGTTGAATCTTTCTTTATGCTTTTGCCATCACTTGGAGTTCGTTGTCCGCGCTATGGCGGTCAGTCGTACCTCTAGAATCACTTTGCTAATTAGAAACTTTTTTTTTCATTTGCCAATTTTTTCAATTGTGACCATGTTACATTTTATTGCTTCTGTGTTATTCGTGTTCTTTGTGATGTTCCTCAAACATTTGTCAAAAGTTACTTAAAGTGGTGAAAGTTTAATTTCGGTATTATTTGTGATTAAATAAAAAAAGATAAATGTTATAGGAGAAAGTAAAAAGCAGTACTCAAAGTAACGAAAACTCAAGTATATGAAATGTTGTACACAAAAATGACTCCGTCGCAGTTTGCCACAACCAACATGTTTCGTGTTTTGTCAAAATATATTCCCCATGGATTTTTAATGCCGTCTTCATCAGTAAGTAGTATTCTCCCTTGTTTCCCGTCCGGTGAAATCAGGGCCACTTTGCTGTCGTCGTATGACGTAATATAAACATTACGGTGACTATCTACAGTTACTCCCTCTGGATCTGTAAAAAATTCGCTTGTATAATCCCAGATCTTTTTGTAGTTCTGAAAGCATGAAATCGTACTTGTATCTGGATTTGTTGTATAAATATTGTCATCATAAGCAGTTATGTAGGCCCAACCTGGCACACTTTCATCTTTAACAAGAGTTGTGATACTGTCGCAAAATTTTTGCACGTGCGCCTCTAGTATTCCTATAGACTTCTCACACCAAAGTATTTTGCCTTCGTGAGTTGTGATCCCATGTTGGACATCACTAGTTTTTATATTTTTTATGGGTTGTTCTACTGTATTCAAATATAAAATTTGTATACCCTCATGGGTTGATATGGCAACAAGTGTGTCATCTAATGCGGTAACGTCATATGGTCTAAATCGTGGCAAGCGTATCTCCCTTTCAAACGAAAAATCGTTATTCAGAATTATAAGTCTTGTATTTGAACGGTCAGTAAATATAAATTGACCGTTCGGTAACCCGACACATCCACGTACATCATTGCTATCTTTCCCTCTCGGTATGTTGTATTTTGAAACCAAAGAAATTTCAATATTGTTGATTTGTTTTTGAGATGGTTGTTGTATGGCGGCCATTATTTGTGCCTGTTTCTCTCTTTCTGTTAACAGAGCAACCGATAAAAGACTTGTTGCTACAGACACTGTTCCAAATCTTGTTAAGTATGATATCATATTGGATATTTTTTCATCAATGGTGAATTTCAAATTTAGTTGCGGTACACGTCTATTTTCCTGTAACAATTTTAGGTACGTCTCTATTTCTGCGACTTTTACCTCTAATGCTTTACTGCCAAAGAAAGTTTGTAAATCTGACCCATATTCTTTTACTGCGACTACGTTTGTTTGCAACTCGTCAACATCCTTTTCGATTTTACAAAATTCTGTCAACGGATTCTCTATCCGTTCCGTGGCCTTCTTTTCAGCTTCAAGCAATTCATTGATGATCTTCTGTTCTAGTGTATCTAAATGAGAATTAATTTTGATTCGAATCTCCTTAATCTCATCAATATACTTTTGTCGTTGGTTCTGGATTGTTGCCAAGTTTTCTTTCGTATTTTCAATAACTTTGCCAACGTTTGTTTTTATGTCTTCCAAATTTGCTTCCATTTTGGCCAATAGACTTGAAGCTTTAGACTTTTTAATTAGTTCGGAAATTGCAAGAAGATCCGTGCACTTGTTATGGGTAGTGGAAACACACACAGGGCAACATATTTGATCATGTTGAGGGCAATAATGTTGATGCCTAATATCATGTTCTTTACAGTGATAACGTACTTCCAAAATAGATTTTGGCATTTTTCCATAATTTTCAATAGTAATAATACCATGATATCTGGTGGCCTTTGAAGCACTATGGTGTTTCCTACAGTCAAAACACAACCCCTCTTCACATTCAGGACACCAGTGTTCTGCTAACTTTATAGTATCCTGAGTCTCACATGGTCCACAAAATGTATTACTAGTGGCAGCCATGAATACCTGTTTAGAAGTAAATCATAAATTGAATAGAACTTTCGAATAAGACTATCATTCAACACAAAATAGATAGCTATGTGATCACATGCAAAATCGTACTTATGTACATAATGATTAAATTTTTTGTCTATTACAAAACTTTTGAGATAGGAGCTCTTCTGTGTTTTATGACGTCAACAGGAGGAAACACTGGTACCAGAATGCATTCCTGTCAGGTTCATGCATTCGCTCATTACCCTCCATCTGGGCACTTTTAATATAAATATAGAATCAATGTCAAAGTCAAAAGTCAAAAAGCTTTATTTAAAGTCGATAAAAAGGTAAAACAGCACAACATAAGCTCCAAAGAGCTTTTTAAATCGACTAAAGAAACAAATAATAGACATAATTTAAGACACACATAAAAAACACATTTTACATACATTTACATTTCTACACAGTTAAGACATAATATGAATTACATTTCAGCTAAAACATATAAAACAAAGCACGATTAAAATGCAGCACTAGCATAATAAATACAATACAAGCACAATCACATTAAATTACACAAAAGCACATTAAGCAAAGCAGCAGCATAAAAAGCAATTATTATTTGAAGCATAAAAACTAGTACTAATAAAAAAATTAAGCAGGATAAAAGCAAAATCATGTCCAAACTAAAAGCAATTAATCACATGCACTACATTTACATGAGTTACCATTCCAAGCACTTATTAATTTAGTAAATTGGTTAAAATTTGTTTCTAATCTTAAATTATTTGGTAACTCATTCCATGTTTTTGCAGCTAAAAATCTAATAAAGTGAATTCCATACCTGGTTGTTCTTACAGAAGGTATTTCTACTGTGTTTTCGTATCTAAAAGAATAATTATGTTTTTTAAAATTAATCAAGTCATTTAAATAAACAGGGTTTCTATTATGTAAAATTTTAAAAGTTTCTATTGCAACTGTCCTCATTCTGCGCACACTTAATGATGGTAATTTAGATTTTTCTAATAATTCATCATATGAGGGTTCGTAGTCCTCATAAATAAATCTCAATGCTCTCTCTTGAATTTTTTCTAGCTTTTTGTATTTTTTTAGAACAAAAATGCCAAGTAAGAGGGCAATAATTAAAATTAGATAATATAAAAGAGTAATATATTGTCAGACGTCCAAGCCTATTTAAATATTTACCAATTCTTTTTAAAACATTCAAATGGCGAGATGCCTTTCTGCAAATTTCTGAAATATGCTTATCAAAATTTAACTCATAGTCTATTGTAACCCCCAGTAATTTAACATCTTTTTCGCAAACAATTTTGTTACCATTTAATTCAAAAACAATATTCTTATCAAAAGTTTTTTCCCAATAGCCAAAGCCTGGAATTAATCAGGATTTGCCTGCATTAGATTATTTGAAAACCAATCCAACATTTTATGACTATCCCTCTCTAGGGTTTTAACAACTTTATCTAAATTGCTGTCTGCATAAGATAATGTATTACCTTATGCATACAGAATCGGATCGATCAACTCGAAAGTTCCGTATCGAACTCAAATGAATTGTTAACAAAAAATACAGCTGTGCTACGAACATAATACGGTAGAAATATAATGTCAAGAGATCCTTAGGTAAGTATTTTCAAATGACATTCTAACAGTGACGCAAGACAAAAGGAATAGTGGGAAACAAATTTCTGTAAAATTTGATAAAAAAATAAATCTTCATTTTGCCCTTTTACCGGAAATTGTCAGAGCTAGTCAAAATTCAGTTAATTTCAAATGTCTTTTTCACAGAAAAAATATCAAAATTGGACTGCATTTTTTTTTTTTGCATAGCCCAATTTGTGACAATTTTCATTATCCCGAAATGTTAAACTCACTAACGTTCTCAAATTGGAATTTTCGAGAAACTAAATAATTTTTATGTCACCCCAGACTTTGTCGGGATGACATGTTGTTATTCTACGTTTCTTCTGATTATTATTATTATTCTTCATATTATTATTATTCTTCCAATGATTCTTGTCCGAGCCGTCATTTTGTAATGGCTGAACATAACAACTTCAAACTTGGTACACAGTTGGACCACCATCTGAAGTTATTCACAATGCGAAAAAAATTTTCAAAATGGCCGCCATTTTCAAGATGGCCGACATAATACGTCAAAATTTCAACATTGTCCGATTTCAACGAAAATTGATTTCTAGGTAGATTTTGATGCTGCGAATGTGATGGAACCTTCGAATGGGGAGTCTGGGGTGACATCGGCTATTGCTTGCAATTGCAAATCTAGTTTTAATTGTTTTTCTTGTTTTGTATTGTTCTCTTTATTATTAAAAGCCGAATGCTTCACGCTTTGGCATCTTCGCCACCTTTTTTCGTACGGAGCACTTTAAGGGAGTACGAGCCTCAGATTTCAGAAGCATTCTATATCCTCGGGTTTTATCCATTCAAACAGTGCTAAAATTTTTTGCACATGGATCACATTTTCTTGGTCATAAATCACTTTAAAATATATAAAATAGACTATGTATAAAATTTAATCAACTTCCAATTATAATTTCATATATCTAAAGGCCTATAAACATCCTATGCAAATTGAAGGAAAACTCTAGAGAGATCTGTTTCCCGCCAAAATTTTGACGTCTTATATCTAAAAAATTCCTACATGGATTTTCAAAATTTTTTGCTCATGTTGTTCCATTAGATGTGCTCTTCAAGACAAAAGGTCAGAATTTTAATTCTAATTACAAAATTTTTGAGACTCGTACTCCCTTAATTCTCTGAAACATACTTTAACTATTATTTATTTTTTTTTCATTATAGTACACATCATGCTAAGGTATACAGATGCATTGACTGATTGATCTGAAGCACCTGCTTCAGTCAAAGTACAAGTATGAATTGTAGATTTACAGGGCGAAAAAAATGTTTCAAACTTACAGTAATAAAAAATCTTCTCAGAGATATCAAGAATCAAGTATTTTCTAGGCTGTCTTCATTATTCAATCCATTTACGTATAACGATAATAAAAATTTCAAAGTCCGACCGACAGAGGTAATTATTTGTTTGCAAGTACATGTAAGAACTCATAAAGGAAATAAGTAAACAGATTTTATCTTATTGAAGAGTATATTTATGAGGGTCCTCATGGGGGAGTCCTAGGAATCAAATAATCATTAAATTTTTGCCTTGATAATCAAATAATCATTAAATTTTTACCTTGGTAATCAATAAATTTTTGGCTTAGTAATCAAAAAATATATAATAATGCAAGCTAAAAATCAAATAATCATTAAATAAATGCTCTCGTGATCAAACAGTCATTAAAAAAATACCCCGATAATCAGGTAATCAAGAAACCCATGACGGGCCTCATTTATATCAACATTGTTAAGATGACCGAGTAGATTTAAGAGTTAAATGATGAATGAATGGGTCAAGTTTGTTTTCATTTGTGATTTAAGTAGTGATAAAATTTATTCAAAGTAAGGTTTAAATGTAGTACTGGGGCTGGAAACACTTTCCATCCATCCCCCCCCACACACACACTTCCAAACCAAACTGATTTTTTCAGTCCCTGTATGTCCCCTCTTTAAAATAAAACATGTTTACACGAATATAACCACATAACCTGCATAGACAGTAAAGGGCCACTTTTATAGTACACCACGAAAAATTCTTGACTTTTCGTTTTAAACTAAGTTTCATCTTTAAAGCTTCATAATTTTTCAAAGACAAGTAATTACATGTATGTACTGTAATGTGGTACCAATTTAGAGATAATTTAATATGTTTAACAATGAACATAAGTTGGGATATTCTACGCCATTTTTTTATCTGCGGATACAAAAAAACGTACACCTCCTCCTAAAAAAATTGCGAAAATGACGATTTTAGGCTGTTAATTCCTTTCAGTTAAGCAACCCTCATCATTTGATCTTGTTTTTATGCCTAACTTATCAATTGTGATAAAGTGTTGGAATTAAGACATAAAAGTCCATAATTTTTTTTTATTTCTGTATAAAATTTTAAATATTTTCACAATTTCGACTTTTTGACTTTAGGTTCTTAAAAATTACAACATCTAATAATTGCCAATGTAATATTGATTTATGATAGGTTAGCAACAAATTGTGTGAAAACAGACTGATTGTAGGTTCAGAAATGTAAAAATTAGCACCCCCCCCCCCTAAATATCAAGGGAGATTTAAAATAGTTATGCTCTAAATGACAAAAAAGTCATGTGTAATGCAAATTCTAGGGTGTATTTCACTATCACTGACATGCAGAAGACCAGTTAAGCAGATTAAAACTTTAAAGTGTTTTCGTTTTGGCCCGCCTGCTCGAAATTGTATGTAAAAGGGAAATTTTCCGTTTTTCAGAATTTCTGCTTTTTTGACTTTGAGATGTAAATACTTCATGACATTGATATTTAACTTATAGAAGTTGATTAGATATAGTTTCATTTTATCTAAACTATAAGAAAGTATGCTTTTAAACATTTTAGACTATCTACAGTCCCATAAATTGCATGTGACCCCTTCCCACAAATATTCAATGCAATGCATTTCATTTTATTCAGCTTGAAAGGCTTAAACATTGAATAAAGGTAAAACGACATATCATTTTCAAACACCAAAATACACAGAGACTCTCATATTTCACAAATTAAATCATGCGCGTGGTTTATAGACAGTTACATATGAAAATATTCATGCAAAATGGGAATTTTCGGATTTTTAGTTTTTTAAGGTTTTTATTATTTCGCAGTAGACTAAAATAAATCTCTGGTGAAGTAAAAAACAATGAATATTTTGTAATTTAAAGTTAATATTTTATCATTTAAAATGAAATTTCAAAGAAAAAATCCATTCATTGTTAAAAAAACAAATAATCTTAAACTGGTTTTTCATGTGAAAAGTTGAAATAAAGCAAATAGCATGGTCAAAATTGCAAACAAACTGTTAATTGAAATGTTTTGTTTATATAGCTTCAAAATATTTGCAATTGATATTTTCAGTTTATCATTTAAAGTGCAAACAATAATATTAAAATAACAGACATATTGAAAAAGTCGGAGTTTTCGGATTCTAGAATTTAATATATTTTTGCGTTTAGATAACAAATATGTCTTTGTGTTGCAGATATTGGGCAAAAACTAAGTAGACATGTACAACAAATTATAATTACCATGTTTTTGAAAGTAAATTTTAGTATCTCGAGTGTAATGAGTGAATTTTTGCCATAATTCTTTATGGGAAGAAGTAATTTCGTTTTATACCTATATATATATAAGTACTAAGTGAATGTCATGTTAAGATATTCAGAATTCAAGCAAGATCATGACAAGACTAATTACATAAATATGTTATGAAGAAGGGGTATCAATATTTGATGTAAAAGTACTAAGACGTGTATCCACGGATGTAAGAATACGCTGCCTTGCCCTTTAATTCAATTTAAATGGATAATTTAAGTGTTTTTGGTCCTTACTGCAGTATTGCGTGCATGTAAACAATGCAATCCAGACAAAAATATCCAATAATATTTTCACTAATTTCTGTTGAATTAAAAAAACAGTGTGTGTGTGTATTAAACAAGTAAGTGGTAAAGAGTAACAAAATCTTATAAAAGGCATGGCATAGGTGAGTAGTCCTACTTAAATACATAAAGACGCTATACACAAATTTTGAGTAACACTATTCACTTTCAAATGTTATGAGTGTGGTCATTTCAGTATGTTTTTAACATACTGCTTAAGAAATTCAATGAAAAGTATAATTAGTTTAAAGCTTGTAAAGAAAGACTGGAAAAAAAAAAAAAAAAAAAAAAAAAAAAAAAAAAAAAAAAAAAAAAAAAAAAAAAAAAAAAAAACCAAAAAACGAAAATTACCATTTCGTATTTGTTTCTCTTTGATTAAAAAGTAATCTACCTGAATGTTGGTAAATTAAATTAAAACCAATTGTATAAATGTCTATCATATGACTTAAGAGTAAGATGTTTCTGTTACTAGTATGTAAATTATTATATAATCCCCGAAAAGCCATTTTGGACACAATTTTCGTTACGGTGGGGGTGGAAATATCCATATTTAAAATGTACCTGATGCTTCTTGTACATATATACAGTATTTTTATACGGCTAATGCATAGTTGAGAACACTTAAATTGCATATTTTCAGATAAATACTCCATGTTTGAAAGCTATAATAAATTTACAGTGATTTATAAAAAATTATTAAAGACTAAAAATTCCTATTTTTCACAATTATTGGCCCAAATCATAAATTAATTCCTTCTCTAGACATTAAAACTACATATTCTAATATATCCCATGATTTTCTACATATGAAACAAAAGTATGGACATCTTTTGTTCATTTACTTACAAAACTGGCAAAATCTTAGGAATTTTCGCAGTATTTATTTGGGGTAGGGGTACATTTCCCGTATTTTCAAACCCAATGAACCTTTCCTGTGTTTTATTATTATAACTATTGCATAACTAAAAGCAATTAAATCACATATCATCAGATATATGCTCCAAGTCTAAAAGATTAACAGTGAATTTTGGAAAATCAAAAGTGCTGAAAATTCACATTTTCCCCCAATTTCCTGCTAAATACTCGGTTTTAGTCTACAAACGTGTGTAAAAATGGCACATTATGATACTATTCATGCATTATTGATATAAAAACAATACAATTGGTGTGTTTTGACCATTCTTATGTAACAGTCGACAAAAACTTGCCAATTTTAGCAATAATTTGTTAGGGTAGAGGGGTAAGTTTTATTGATGTATGATGTTTATATTACCTTAAATGGCCATTATTTGTAATAGTTGTAAAGCAAATATAATAAGTTTTTATTTGATACCTACTTGAAATGATATTTGTTTACTAAAAGTAATATTAGGCAAAAGAAAGACAAAACTTTGTCAAAAACGAAAATATTCAAAGATTCATTTATTTGGTCTATTTGAAAATAAAACTTTGGTCATTAAAAATATGCTAACATCATGTTAACATGTTTTATATTCAAGAAAATAAATTGAAAAACTAAAAACAATTTTCAGAATTGGGAATTGAGATGCACTTCGGGTTCTATAGACCATCAAACTTACGCAATTTCAAAGAAAATATCAAATTTTGCGTCAACATTTCATAGGGGTAGGGTGCGTTTGATGGCGCTATGGAACGTTCTGGGCATAGAAATTGTAATATTTGGGTTCTTTGAAAGCTCATAAAATACGCAATCGTTTGATATCTCGTTTTTATAACTGGGAAGCATTTGTTTAACAATTCGAAGCAACTGAAAGAAAAACGAAATTTTCCACAATTTCGGTAGGTGGGTCTAAAAAGGGGCCATGTTCCACCAGTGCGTGCAGGTTATGCTCGTGTTACATGTTTTATTTTGAAGAGAGGATGTCAGCGGACTTATAAAATGTGGGTTTTGAAGTGGGGAGGGGGGCACGGGGGTTATTCCAGCTCATGGACGGTTTTTAAATGCCTTGTTCGCCATCTCACATATAAAGTTTTTCCATACACACCGACCTATTTTGACCCGCAAGGGGTTAAAGGTGTGATTGACCCAACTCCCATCCCTCTCCAATAAACAAATAAATAACTATAGTTTTGCCTATAAGATGTCGGTATAAATGCAAGAATTTTCTTCTTAGAGTGTTGTTTTTATGCCCCGCCTACGATAGTGGGGGAGCATATAGTGTTCGGGTCTGTCCGTCCGTCCGTCCCTTCGTCCGTTCGTCCGTCCCAAGTTAGGTGTACCTACAGGTTTAAGTTATGTATGCTGGAAAAAAGCGTTATAGTATGATCTTTACCCACAGGTTTAAGTTTTCTTTGAAGGATGTACGCTATCATCATGAAACTTTATATAAATACACATTAGCGCCTAATTGAACAAAAATCATAATAAAATTTTACCCATGCAGCCAACTTCATGCTTCACTGATCACGGGGAAAAAGCGTGATAGTATGAGGTTTACCTACAGGTTGAAGTTTTTTTTTTCTGTGAAAGATGTATGCTTTCATCATGAAACTTTATATAAATACACATTAGTGTCTAATTAATAAAAAATCATAACAAAATTTTACCCATGCAGCTAACTGCACTCTTCACTGATCACTGGAAAAAATGCGTGATAGTATGAGGTTTACACACAGGTTGAAGTTTTTTTCTTTGAAGGATGTATGCTTTCATCATGAAACTTTATATAAATACACATTAGCGTCTAATTAAGCAACAATCACAATAAAATTTTACCCATGCAGCCAACTTTATGCTTCACTGATCACGGGAAAAAGCTTGATAGTATGAGGTCTACCCACAGGTTGAAGTTTTTTTTCTTTGAAGGATGTATGCTATTATCATTAAACATTATATAGATACACATTAGCTCCTAATTAAACAAAAAATACTATAAATATTTACACATGCAACCAATTTCACAGGGGGGGGGGGGGGGGGGGTGGTCATGCCTGATTGTTTAGGTCCTGTTCATTAATTTTAAATGTTGTAATGATTTGAATGATTTGTTACGTTTGAAGATTTAGCTGAACTATTTAACAAAAGTAATAGAAAATGGTTCCTAATCGGAAATCAAACAAAAAAAAAAACAACAAGAGTTGCCTGAAGACAACTTAGCTGGAAGGGGATTAGATCGAACCCAAAGCAAAATTGAAAGTTAACCTTTACTAACCTTTGTTTAAATTTTTCTAACAGTAATGTTACTAAAATGTTTTTAATCTGAAATGAGAAAGTCACATGCCAAATAGGAACCCCCTACCTCTAAAAGAATAACGTCTAGAAGCAGGATTCAATTGCCCTCTGGACAAGGTCAAGGTCGAAATTCCTACAATTATGGTAAAACAAAAAAGCTCTCATGATAGGGAAGTCACTTACCTTATATATACACTCTACCACTAAACAACTTACTTATCGAAGCCAGGTTAATTTTTTTTTTCGAAAATTGCCTTTAGGCCAAGGTCAAGGTCAAAATGCCTACAAATATTCTACCACTGGAAAGCTACAATCCTAAGGAAATCATTTATCAAAATTGAACACATTGCCGTTCAATGTCTACACACTATAAGCGATGTAAAAGTTTTGTTTTCAAAAAAATAAATTCAAGGCAAGGCCAAGGTCAACACCTCTAGAAATATGGTGCAAACAGAAAGCTATCATCATAAGGAAGTCATGTACCAAAATTGACACTAAATGTCTACATTCTAGAGACAAGGTTAAAGTTTTGTAATGCCTTGGGTCAAGGTCGAAATGCCTAAAATCTTGTACTGCCATAAAGCTCTCATCAGAACAAAGTCACGCAAGAAATTGGAGCACCCTATCACTAAATGCTTACCGCATAGAACCATAAAAGCAAGATTACATTTTTAATTATCTTAAGGGCAAGGTCAAGGTCATAATGTCTACAAATATGGTACCCCCAGCAAGCTCTCATCCTTAGACAGTCTCAACTTTTGAACTTATCAACACCTACCTCTAAACGACTAACTTCCAGAAGCAAGTTTTTTTTGTTTTTTTGTTTTTTTTTTTTGTTTATTTTATTTATGTTTTTTCTTTTTTTCTTTTTTTTTTTGTCAGGGAAAGGTCAAGGTAAAAATGTCTACAAATAATGCCTACCATCTAGAGGCTAGGTTAAAGTGCTTTAAAGATTTCCCTAAGGGCAAGGTCAAAGCCAAAATGTCTACAAATATGATACCATAAGATAACTCTCCTTACAAGGAAGTCCATTACAAGACATCAGCACCCTATAATAAGAACCAGGAAATGCTTACTCTATCGATGCACCTGATGATTTATCTGATTTCCCCCATGTTTTTATTGTGCCCGTGCTGTTCATCTTTGTATCCGTGTCTTCATTTTTAGCTCACCTGACCCGAACGGTCAGTGTGAGCTTTTGCCATCACTTGGCGTCCGTCGTCCGTCCGTCCGTCGTCTGTTAACTTTTCACATTTTTATCTTCTCCTCTGAAACCACTGAAGCAAATGCAACCAAACTTTACAGGAATGATGTACTTAAAGTCCTAAACAAAGATTGCTCATTTCGTTCCGATCCAATAAAAAACATGGCCGCCAGCACGGAAAATAGTTTAACATTGGCCCTATGGGAAATTCATATTTTCATCTTTTCCTCTGAAACCACTGAAGCAAATTCAACCAAATTTTAAAGAAATTGATGTATGGAAGGTCCTTTACAAAGATTGCTCATTTCGTTCTGATCCGATAAAAAACATGGCCACCAGCGCGGAACTTAGGTTTAACATTGGACCCTATGGGAAAATTCACATTTTCTTCTTCTCCTCTGAAACCACTGAAGCAAATTCAACCAAACTTTACAGGAATGATGTACTAAAGGTCCTAAACAAAGATTGCTTATTTCGTTCCGATCCGATAAAAAACATGGCCGCTAGCACGGAAAATAGTTTAACATTGGCCCTATTGGAAATTCATATTTTCATCTTTTCCTCTGAAACCACTGAAGCAAATTCAACCAAACTTTACAGGAATGATGTATGGAAGGTCCTTTACAAAGATTGCTCATTTCGTTCTGATCCGATAAAAAACATGGCCGCCAGCGTGAAATTAGGTTTAACATTGGACCCTATGGGAAAATTCACATTTTCTTCTTCTCCTCTGAAACCACTGACGCAAATGCAACCTTACTTTACAGGAATGATGTACTAAAGGTCCTTAACAAAGATTGTTCATTTCGTTCCGATCCGATAAAAACATGGCCGCCAGCGTGGAACTTAGGTTTAACATTGGACCCTATGGAAACATTCACATTTTCTTCTTCTCCTCTGAAACCACTGACGCAAATGCAACCTTACTTTACAGGAAGGATGTACTAAAGGTCCTTAACAAAGATTGCTCATTTCGTTCCGATCCGATAAAAAACATGGCCGCCAGCGCGAAACTTAGGTTTAACATTGGACCTATGGGAAAATTAACATTTTCTTCTTCTCCTCAGAAACCGCTGAAGCAAATTCAACCAAACTTTACAGGAATGATGTACTAAAGGTCCTTAACAAACATTGCTTATTTCGTTCTGATCCAATAAATAACATGGTCGCCAGCACAGAGCATAGTTTATCTTGGTCCTATGGGAAATTCACATAAAAACATGGCCACCATGCAGAACATCAGAAACCTGCTGTTCAGCATTTTGTCAGGTGAGCGATACAGGCTCAGTGTCTGAGCCTCTAGTTTTTTCTTTCCTGTATGTGCCTTACTCATGTTATGTGGTTGTTTCTTGGTGTTTTCGTAGTTCCATTTATCAATATATTGTATATTTTCATTTTGTATTCTAATATTTATACATCTCTTTTGAAGACATAATTAAATAACTTCGTGGTCATTAGTATATGATATATCTTTATTGCTTTAAAAATTCTTTCATCTTTTTTAATCATTTAAATAATGATTTAACAAGTGGCCCTCAAGAGTCTGTATCGTTCACCTGGACCATGACTGACACATACAGTCAAAATAATCCAAATATTTAAGGGTCTCTTTTTCAAGTTGGTAAAACACCGATATGATATGTTCTATTATCCGAAGCTAAACTATATTCCCCACTGACAGCAAATTTGGATGTCATTTTTCGTGAAGGTACAACAGTTGGCTTTGCGATTTCAGATAAGAAGATCTTTGAATGCTTCCCCATAATGTCCAATGTTAAACTATTATCCTCCAGGGTTGCCATCTTTGAAAGGGGACAATCTAAGGACCATTGCTACCAAGTAAGGTTACACTTGGCTAAGTGTAAATTAATATTAAGTTTCAGAGGAGGAGATGTTTTAATATAGCGTCCATTTTCACAATAAGTTCCCTGCTGGTAGTCATCTTGGATGAGGTGCGGTTCTACAATTTTTAAAGGATACCACCCAAGGACTTTTGTTACCAAGTTTGGTTCCAATTGGCCTAGCGGTTTCACAATGCTATCCAATAGTGTCCAGTGTTTAACTATGTTCCCAAATGGTGGCAATCTTGAGTGTGATGTGGATTTTTCAAAGGGAACCAACTTTGGACCATTGTGATCCAGCATGGTTCCAATTGGTCAAGTACTTTCAGAAATAAATATCTTTGAATATGTTTCCCAAAAGGGTCCAATGTTTAACTAAGTTCGCCGCTTGCAGCGTGAATGAAGTGCTGACCTGCTGGACACAATTTTTGAGGGTACCACTCAAGAACTTTTGTGACCATGTTTGGTTTCAATTGGCCCACCGCTTTCATAGGAGACTATCTTTGAATGCTTTACCGTAGGGTCCAATGTTAAACTATGTTCCCTACTGGCAGCCATCTTGTATACCACAGGGACATGCCGGACACATTTTCAAAGGGGACCAACTATGGACCATAGTGACAGAGTATGGTGCCAACTGGATTATTACTTTCAAAAAAGACGATCACTGAATATACAAAAATACCCAAATTGCATAAAAAGTTAATTTTGTTATGCTGTACACGTGTTTACGCATAGGGTACAATGTCAAACTATAGGTTCCCTGCTGGTGGCCATCTCGGATAAGGTGAAAAACATGCTGGACACAATATTTTAAAATGGGGACCACCGAAAGACTATTGTGACTAAGTTTCGTTCCAATTGTCTAAGCAGTTTCAGAAGAGAAGATCATTGAATGCTTTAATATAGGGTCCAGTGTTAAAACCATCTTCCCCGCTGGTGGCCATCTTGGATAGTATGCGGACGTGCTGCACACATTTTTAAAGGGGTCCACTCAAGGACTATTGTGACCAGATTTGTTTCCAATTGGCTCAACACTTTCAGATAAAAAAGACCTCTAAATGTTTTCCATAGGGTTCAATGTTAAAAACATGTTCCTAGCTGGCAACCATCTTGGATGAGGTGCAGACCTGCCGGACACAGTTTTAAAGGGGGTGACCAAAGAACTATTCCTGCCAAGTTTGGTTCCAAATGGCCCATCAGTTTTAGAGGAAAAGATCTTTGAATGTTTTCCAATAGGGTCCAATATTAAAACAAAGTCCCCACTGACAACCATCTTGAATGAGATACGGAAATGTTGGACACAATTTTAAAAGGGACCACCAAAGAACTATTGTGACCAAATTTGGTTCCCATTGGTCTAGCAACTTCAGAGAAGAATGCTTTCCCAAATGGTTCAATATAAAACCATGTTCTCCGCTGTTGACCATCTTGGAAGAGATGGGGACCTGCTAGACACAATTTCTAAGGGGACCATCAAAGGACTATTGTGACCAAATTCTTTTTAAATTGACTCAACAGTTTCGGAGGAGAAGATCTTTGAAAGCTTTCACATAGAATCGAATGTTAAAACAAAGTCCCCGCTGGCAGCAATCTTGGATGAGTTGCAGAACTGCCGGACACGATTTTCAAAGGAGACCATTCAAGAACAATTGTGACCTAGTTTGGTTCCCATTGGCCCAGCAGTTTCAGAGGAGAAGATCATTGAATGCTTTCCCATAGGGTCCAATGTTAAAACAATGTTCTCAATTGGCAGCCATCTCGGAAAGGGTGAAAACATGTTGGACACAATATTTAATGGGGACCACCGCAGGACAATTGTGACCAAGTTTTGTTCCAATTGTCTAAGCAGTTTCAGAGGAGAAGATCTTTGAATGCTTTAATATAGGGTCCAGTGTTAAAACCATCTCCCCCGCTGGTGGCCATCTTGGATAGGATGCGGACGTGCTGCGTACATTTTTAAAGGGGGCCACCTAAGGACTATTGTGACTAATTTTGGTCCCTATTGGCCCAGCAGTCTCAGAGGAGAAGATCTTTGAATGCTCTCCCGTAGGGTTTAATGTTAAAACCATGTTCCCCGCCTTCGGTCATCTTGGATGAGGTGCAAACAATTGTTGGGCCCAATTTTTAAAGGGGACCACCTAAGGACTATTGTGACCCAGCAGTTTCAGAGGAGAAGACCTTTGAAATAAAAGGGACAACGTGAAACATCTACAACGGCTGAAAATTATAATTACATGCCATAATCTGCTAGGAATTACACAGGAAAAACACAAATAAGACAAAGGACAAACGTAAACAACGATAGGAACTCTGGGAACCAATACCTCCCCTTTATCTGTCCCGTTTCCCTATACTATAATAAACATACTAACTCCATAACCACAATATTGAAAGGAGAGAATATGACAATACCTACTTTTAAAAGATGGGTCAAGGGGTGCTCGCCGCTAATAAGTAGCCTAGTCTGCTGGTAAAACACTCTCGCATTACGGAAGAAAAATTAAACTCAAAACTTCGGCAGTATCAGTGAGAGGCCAGTATGTATGTTAAATTTTCAGGTCACTAGATCTCAAAGCTAAGTATAGTGTTTTGTCAATATCCCCTATTACGTAAGAATGTAAGTTACGTCCCAGCTTTTCTTGATTTTTAACCAGTTTCTGGCATTTTATAACAATATTTCCGTAAAAAACAAAGATAAGAAATGCCCTTAGTAATAAGCTGTTTGCGAGTAACGCCATATATAGATAGTAAATATTCATATCTGTTATAAAACTTCTTTAATGTATTCAACGACTTATGAAATCTGTAACCCTGTTAAGTTTGGCTGTGATAGTAAGGTTACGTCAAGAGTAGAACAAACACGTTCGAATCGTACTAATTGAGAGTTTTACCACAATACACCAAGCGAAGCTATTGTTCAAACTGGCCTCCCAGATTCAGTAGAGGCCACTTTCTCTGCATGAGTGAACACATTGTTTTGAAAATCTTAAGTCCAAATTTGTTGTCTTTTCAAAAATTCCGTCATATCTTATGCAAAAAAAGAATCTGGAAGACATCTTTTTCCGTACTCGTGCTCAGGTAAAAGCCTCGGGGGCTAACGCCCCCTCGGCCTTCACCTGAGCATTCGTGCGGAAAAAGAAGCCTCCCAGATTCAATACCGGCCACTTCTTTTGTTTGAAATGTACGGTATCTTATACATGTACACTCCGTATGATTGAGGTATAGAAGTGTCGCCGTTGTTGGTGACCCTTGACCTCAGGGTCACATTCATGCTTTTCCCACGACAAAGTCGTGTCCGGGCTATAACTTTTTTCTCGTTTGAGATTGGCTGTTGATATTTAGGATGTGGATAGATCACCTTAAGGCAACGTGTCGCGTTCCTTGGTTGGTGATCCTTGACCTTTAACAATCATGCTTTTTAATGACAGTCGTGTCCGGGCTATAACTCTTTTTCTCTTTTGAGAAAGGCTTTTGATATTTGGCATGTTGATAGATCACCTCAAGGCGAGGTGTAGTGTACCATGTTTGGTGAACCTTGACCTAACCTTTGACCTCAGGATTATATTCTTACTCTTTCAATGACAAAGCCGTGTCCAAACTAGAACCTTTTTTTCGTTTGAAGTAATCTTTTGATATTTGGCCTGTGGATAGATTACTTAAAGTGACATAACACGTACCATGGTTTGTGACCCTTGGCCTTTCACCTCAAGGTCACACTCAGAGCAGGCCCACAGAGATGGATACCACATCGCTGATGTCTTGTTTTTGATATTTACAAAAATTCTTAGAAATTACTTTAACTATGCGTTTTGTCTTTTTCTGTCCATATGCACTAAAATGAAAGTTCAAGTAAAAATAAAAGTATTTAAGGGTAATAACTGTAGATTTATACACTATAACGACTTGTTGATTACAACTTACGTTTACAAATCACTTTCTCGGGATATTAAGAATAAAAAATTTCGCAAGCCTTCTTCAATAATCAATCCACTAACGTATATTATAAAAATTTTCAACACACAGGTAAATATTTGGGGTCCATGTAGGAAAGTTAATATGAAAATAATTTTATTGTATAAAGCTAAGATGTTCAATTTTTAAAAGTTGTTTTTATTTAAGAGTCAAATAATGGATGTATTAGTCAAGTTTGTTTTGATTTGTCATGACATATATTTTTTCTTGATAAGTAGGGTATAAATAAGAAAATACCGAAGTAACTGTGAATTTAGTTTCTGTATATGCGCATTTTGACAACTTATGTCTTTCAGTGCAGATAAAATCAAAACATTTGGAAATCCATAAACCGAAATACATGTATGTGTCAAAGCTGATAGAGAACTAATTACCAATAGGATCTAAAAAGAAAAGCCAAAATCATATAAGGACAAAGCTATGCAATCGGGAGATACTCCTTAGTTTTTTACAAAATTTTCTAAAATTTAGATACTGCAAGTTTTAAAAAAAATCGGTTTTCAGGCCAGCACCGAAGTATTGGCTACTGGGTTGGTGAACCTCTTCAGGAACTAACAGTCTATCAACAGTGGTAAGAAATAACAAAATACCGAAGTAAGTCAAGTAACTGTGTTTTAGATAATTAATATTGTAAATATTCTAAAATGAATTGTATTCATCGTTTTTATTTTGTAAGGCCTTAATATTGTGTAATTTGTTTGGCCTAGTTATGTAACTTGTTTACAATATACAATGGTAAAGGTTATTTCACCTTAGAACATGTAGAAATTTCTGGAACCCTGACCTAAATATTTAACACATTAGAAATTTCTGGAACAATCTTTCATAATCATTTGTCTCATGTGATTGTCAATTAACATGGAAGGTTTTCCGGATGTTTCTAGTTAAAGATCAGTCTGGGAATATTGTATGTATAAACATAAGGTAGCAGAAAAGGGTTAAGACAGTCAGTTCAATTAGTTTATACAGGATTATTGCGCATATCTTTTGTATTGGAAATCGACATCAGTTATTGTGAATCTATTATTAAGTGGACCTATAAGGACTATTCATCTGGACATTTATTGGTAGACTTGAGTGGATTATTAATTTGGATCTTCATTAGTGAACTTTGTTATTGTCATATGTATTTGTAAGTTCAAAAAGTTAATTTGAGCCAAATTTGTTCTTATATTGCTGACTTCTAAATAAAAATATTCTATCAACAAAAATGGAATATATTTTTTAAACAATTTAAAAGCTCTCGAACGACCCCCAATTTCTGTTATGAGGTAGAAATGACCTATGAGTTGAAGTCAGCAATATGAGAACAAATTTGCCTCAAATTAACTATTTATTAGACAAAAAAGATTTTCAGATTAAATGTAGTATATGAATAACAAATGCATATTTTGAGAATAAGCTCTTTGTCGTGTGATAACTTGAGATTGTATTTACCGATTTTAATAAATTTTATACACATTCTTTGACTTGATTAACCGTAGAATCCTTTCGATTTTGAGGAAAACAGATTTTACAAATATTTGGTTAATTGTCTTCCAAATGTTTTGATTTGATCTGCACTGTATTTTTATAGATGTGTATATAGTATTTTCACCGCAGGTTTTTTGGGACACACAAGGGGCTGGGGCCCTATCTGACTTTGTCATTATTCTCGTGATTATTTTTTTATTATTATTATTATTTGTATGAAACAAATCTCACAAAATCAGTAATAAGTACAAAGCTAAATGTATAAATAAATAGCTAAGATCCAAATTTTTATAATATTTTTTATAATATATTTCTTAAAAACTACTTTTATTAATTTTGGAATTTTAGAATTGATGGAGTTTATATACTCACGTAGGGTGAGACATATTCATGTAAACAGACGAACTTACTATGAGGTATGGGCAAAGCTCATTGTTGAAGGCCTCATCGTGACGTCAAGGTGAAGAACAAAAAAATAAGCGTTGTTCCATTGTTTGGTTCTTCCATGTAGTTGTAGAGACTGTGTCGCATGTGAAATTATTACTTATCTTTTCATTGATTAAGGAGGTCCGCTCCTCATGTTTTGGAATTTCTGTCAGATTTTCGGAATTCTCTGGTTTTATCCATTTAAAAGCATTATGATTTTTTGCCCATGGACCCCCTTAATTTTTCCCATAATTTTATTTTATACATCTTTATGAGCATTCTGTAAAAAATTCATTAAATTTTATTTATTCTGTCACATTCATTCGTGGCCAATCCTTGCTCATGTTAATCCTATGAAAAATCCGAGGAGTTCAGTTTCCCGCCAAATTTTCAATCACTTATAACTCAAAAACGAGATCATCAACCTATCATTTTTTTTTTCACTTAAATTATTTCTTTTTTAATTTTCTAACAAAAAATCACATTTATTTGAAATCCTATTTATTTTCATATGGAGTAGCGAACCCCCTTAAATCATAAAATTAAGAAATTTCCAATTGAAAATAAAATCAAAGATAACTGCAATTTTTATTTTCCGGAATCTTGAATATCGTAATTTTGTAAATCATAATTTCCGTTTCGATTTTACAGGTTTAGTATTAAGTTTATGGAAATAATTTGGATATTTTTTTATCTCTTCTCTAGTGGTTCGTTTATTACTTTTGTTAATCATGTGATACAAACGTAAACAGAATTTTAATACATGATAAGAAAAGACATCCAACTGAAATATTAGTAGTATTATAAAATTGTAATATGACAAATACATGTATTTCTTTTCGTTATTAGAACATTTACGGTATCTTTTAGTTTTACATAAGGGTACCTACTACCCGCTTGTGACACCCGTGCTATTCATGCTCCTTTTGGTATATATACCTTATAGTTTATATGTCTTTATCGAGTCTCGCTACAACGTTACGTTGATTAAGATGTCCGACAGAGATGACAGCGCAGATGATATTACACAAGGCTCTTCAAAAGACGTACCACGCAGACATGATTTATCAAACGTGGACCAAGTAAGCCTGTTAAATTCATCCATAGATTCTGCACTGAAA
Source organism: Modiolus philippinarum (assembly GCA_002080025.1). NCBI lineage: Eukaryota > Metazoa > Mollusca > Bivalvia > Mytilida > Modiolidae > Modiolus > Modiolus philippinarum. The sequence continues at coordinate 96,798 of MJUU01049616.1, forward strand.
CGACAGAGTGATAGTTTTATGCAGTACATCGACGCTCGTTTTTCTCAGCTACCTAAATCCACTGTTCAACCAGTAGACGATTTTGTCTTTAGTCAGGAAGGAAACAAGATTCAGTTCAAGTTTAACTCGGAACGTTCCAATAAACTTTCTGAAATTTTGGAGTGTATTCAGTCCAAGGATCTTGAAGCAGCAGAGCTCATTATCAAATCTGAAGTGAGTTTCCTCAGAGGAATAAAATTATTAAAATAGCTGATCGCCATGGATGGGATGTGGTCAAGGAGTACTCTATTCCTCCTCTTGCTGATGATAACGAAGACGCAGTCAAGCTCAGGGCAGCCATTAATAGGGCAACAAGAAAACGCACAAAGCCATATGATCGTCCTATTGCTACAGCCGGCCGGGCATTTTTTCGTCGCCAACCAGAAAATACAGCAGCCAAAAACAACCAGCCCACATTTCCAGCAGGAGCGTGTTTCGAGTGTCATCTTCCAGGACATTTCGCTAGACAGTGTCCGTACAAATTTAGACAATATGCGCCAAGAAAAGCACCAAGCGCCACAGTGTCTGTTCAACCAGACAACCCCCCAACCAGTCAGTAAACCAAGAGAAGATGAAGTTGAGTATGAGTTATTTGATTCTTTTGAATATTCAGAAAAATTTGAGTTAAAAAGTGGTTCAAAATCTGTAAAGGTAGATTAAAATCATATTCAGAGTTTTGGGAGAGTACTATTCAAGCTAATTCCTTCATTTTAAGTGTTATAAAAAATGGTTATAAAATCCCATTTTCGGAACAACCTAATCGTGTTATATTAAAAAACAATGCGTCCGCTATTAAGAATAGTGAGTTTGTAGAATCTGCTATAAATGAATTGTTATAGAATCGGGTTGTGTAGTTGAACCTTTTGTGTTAATCCTCTTTCGGTTTCAGTCAACAAAAATGGTAAAGAAAGGCTTATCCTAGATTTAAGACATGTTAATGCTTTTGTTGAAAAACAGAAAATAAAATTCGAAGGTACTAAAGAAGCATTAAATTATATAAAAAAGGGAAATTTTATGGTAAAATTCGACTTACGGTCCGGATATCATCATATCGACATTAATGAACAATTTAGAAAGTATTTGGGGTTTTCTTGGAATTTAAAGGTCGAACAAAATACTTTGTTTTTTCTGTCTTGCCTTTTGGTCTCACCTCAGCCCCTTATTTATTTACAAAGCTTATGAGGGAAGTTGTAAAATATTGGAGAAAACTTTCATACCCAGTAATTGTCTATCTGGATGATGGTTGGTGCTGTCACGACAAAATTAATTGTCAAAAAATCTCAAATTTCATGAGGAAAGATCTGGTTTCTGCAGGTTTTGTCGTAAATGATGAAAAAAGTGTATGGGAGCCAACCCAGAGGTTGGAGTGGCTCGGTTTCACATGGGATTTAGAAAACGGTAGTATTGAAATTCCAGAGACAAAAATTTTACATTTAAAAGGAAAACTGCGTACTTTTTTACTACCTTCAGATAATCTTACGGCAAGAAAAATTGCATCAGTTGTAGGCCTAATAATTTCAATGTCGTTTGCTTTAGGAAATGTTTGTCACATCATGACAAGAAAAAGGTACTCCAACGAAAAAATTGAATGTTCGAATTGAATGAATATAACGGTGCAAAAAGATAGCTATCTGCTTCAATAAGTAGACATTAAACTTTTAATCTCCAAAAAATTCAGATTAATGCTAAATTAACATCATTAAAAAATTACAATTAGTCCACTTCCGGTATTTTATTTTCTTCGCATTTACCAGTTCTATAAGAGCTATGGAGAAACTGGTTCAAAAATTATTTGGAGTTACGACGCCTTGACCACTATTTACGATTAATTTCGACCAAAATTCGAGAAAATTGCAAAAACACGTAAAAGTTAAAATTGCCGTGCACCTACGTATGGCACGCCAAAGCCACAAAAATGAGATAAAATAGCATTATCTCAGGTAATGCTATCTTATCTGTATTTTTGTGGTTTTGGTGCAGATAAAATATCATTAACACCTGATAATTAGATATGGGAAAAAAATTAACATAGGTCTCTATGCAATAAAGAGATAAAACATTCTTTCCTGGAGGTAATAAGTAATGAAATTGCTTATCATAACTGTTAATGAACTTGTTTATCTGTTAACAGGTAATGAACTATCTTATGATAGATGTCCGATCCGTATGTAATAATTTATTGTGCCCAGTGAAGAACGTCCGTCTTAATCTGTTACTATATGCAATTTCATTCGCTAAGAAAACGATTCCTTGACCACTAGCTACTAAAAGCTTTAAAAATGTGAAAAGGTACACTTGATACATTCTTTAATATATATTTTATTAATTCCATAGATTCATT
>MJUU01049618.1:0-13574 GCA_002080025.1 Modiolus philippinarum
TTGAATGTTTTCACTGTATCTCAAAAACTATTATACCTAGCTCTGTCCAAATTCATTGGAAGGTTGTGTGTGATGTTAGACAAAGATTTATAGTATTGGGCATTTCAAAAAAATTATGATTGCCATGGAAAACATACCAAAAAATTGAAATTTTGAGAAAATCGTATTTACTGTTGATAATTGTATTTTTATTACAGTTATATGTATTACTTAGATAATAAGGGGAACCCCTGCTCAATTTTTTTTTGAAACAGGGTATCAAACGGGGTTTAATGAATACTCGAGCATTTGGTTGCCATGGAAACCAAGCCAGAGGGCTATAATTTTGAGAAAGACGTGTTTTTTGCTGTGTGTTTTGTCTTGATTTCAACTATATGTTTAAAGTAAATTATAGGGGGAACCCCTGCTCAAATTTTTTTTGAAAGGGGGTTTTATAATGACGAGGAATCCGATATGGGAGTTCGTTTTGGAGACTTTTGTGTTTCGCTTGCGAACACAGTTATAACTTGTTATTCTTCCATCTTTCTTTCTTCTCGTCGCAATGAACTTGTCCGAAGCAGATCTCATTAACCATTAGACCTAGAGGTTTCAAACTTGGCATACTATTGACCCCATGTATCGAGATGTGCAATCATCAAACATTTTTCAAAAGGGGTCCATTAAGGGTACTTTTGGGGGTATAAAAAAGGGGTGGGGTCGTCCTATAGTAACCCTTTGGGAAATTGAAATTTTGAAAGTTTTCCATCATTTTTTCACTGTTTCTCAAAAACTATTAACACTAGCTCCATGAAACTTCATCAGAAAGGTGGGGTCATGTAAGAAAGGGTTACACAGCATTGGAAATTTGAAAATAACTACCGTTGCCATGGAAACCATACCAAAAAATGGAAATTTTAGGACAATAGTAGTTTCTGTTGATAATAGTATTTCAATTACAGCAATATATATAACTTAGATTAAAAGGGGAACCCCTGCCCAAATTTTCTTTGGAAAGAGATGTGAAATTGGATGTAATGAACAAAAGAGTATTTGGTTGCCAAGGAAACAAAACCAAAAGCATATTTTTTTTTTAAACTAGGTTTTCTGATAAAAAACAAGGAATTTTGAGAAATACGTATTACTTAGATTATTAGGGGAACCCCTGCCCATTTTTTTTTTGGAAAGGGTCTGAAATTGTTTGAAATGGACAAAAGAGCGCTTTGTTGCCATGGAAACAAAACCAGAAGCATATTTTTTGTTGAAAAATTGAGTTTTCTGATAAAAAAAGGAATTTTGAGAAATATGAATTAAATAGGTTATAAGGGGAACCCCTGCCCAAATTTTCTTTGGAAAGAGATCTGAAATTGGATGTAATGAACAAAAGAGTATGTGGTTGCCATGGAAACAAAACCAAAAGCATATTTTTTTTTTGGAAAATTAGGTTTTCTAATAAAAAACAAGGAATTTTGAGAAATATGTATTACATAGGTTATAAGGGGAAACCCTGCCTAATTTCTTTTTGGAAAGGGTCTGAAATTGGTTCCAATCAACAAAAGAGCACTTGGTTGCCATGGAAACAAAACCAGAAGCATATTAGTATTTGTTGAAAAATTGAGTTTTGCGATAAAAAAGGAATTTTGAGAAATATGTATAACATAAGTTATAAGGGGAACCCCTGCCCAAATTTTTTTTTGGAAAGGGTCTGAAATTGGGTGTAATGGATAAAAGAACATTTGGATGTCATAAAAACAAAACCAGAAGTTATTATTATCATAATTTTTTGGTTTGTTTGAAAAATCAGGTTTTCTGATTAAAAAAAGGAATTATGAGATATATGTATTACATAGGTTATGAGGGGAACCCCTGCCCAATTTTTTTTTTCAAAAGGGAGTCTCGTAATGCCTTGGTATCCGATATGGGAGTTCGTTTGGGAGACTTTTGTGTTTCGCTTGCGAACACAGTTATTACTTGTTATTATTCCGCTTTCTTTCTTTATTCTCGTCCGGATGAACTTGTCCGATCCAGATCTCAGTGACTATTTGACCTAGAAATTTAAACTTTGTAGGATGTTGGCCCCATACATCTAGTTGTGCCTAAAGCAAAAATTTTAGCAAAGGGGGTTTATTAAGGGTACATTTGGGGGCTCAAAAAGGGGTGGGGTCTGCAATGTTAACTCTATGGGAAAATGAATTTTTGATATTTTTCACCCTATTTCTCACTGCATCTCAAAGACTTTTAATACTAGCTTCATGAAACTCCATAGGAAAAGTGTTTGTAATGTAAGGAAGGGTTCTACAGCATCGGAACTTTCAAAATAATTTCGGTTGTCATGGAAACTAAACAAAAAAATGGAAATTTTGAGAAAATAGTAGTTTATGCTAATGATTATATTTTGATTACAGCAATACATATCACATATGTTATAAGGGGAACCCCTGCCCAAATTTTCTGTGGAATGAGATCTAAAATTGGGTTTAATGGACAAAAGACCATTTGGTTGGCATGGAAACAAAACCAGAAACTTATTTTTTTTTAAAAATCAGGTTTTCTGATAAAAAAGAAGGAATTTTGAGAAATATGTATTACATAGGTTATAAGGGGAACCCCTGCCCAATTGTTTTTTTGGAAAGGGTCTGAAATAGGGTGTAATGGACAAAAGAGGATTTGGTTGCCATGGAAACAAAACCAGAAACTATTTTTTTTCTTTAAAAATCAGGTTTTATGATAAAAAAGAAGAAATTTTGAGAAATATGTATTACATAGCTTATAAGGGGAACCCCTGCCCAAATTTTCTGTTGAAAGAGGTCTGAAATTGGATTTAATGGGCAAAAGAGCATTTGGTTGCCATGGAAACAAAACCAGAAACTTATTTTTTCTTAATCAGGTTTTCTAATAAAAAAGAAGGAATTTTGAGAAATATGTATTACATAAATTATAAGGGGAACCCCTGTCCAAATTTTCTTTCGAAAGAGGTCTGAAAGTTGGTTTAATGGACAAAATGGCATTTGGTTGCCATGGAAACAAAAACAGAAACATATTTTGGGGGTTGAAAATTGAGTTTTTCGATAAAAAAAGGAATTTTGGAAATATAAATTACATAGCTTATAAGGGGAACCCCTGCCCAAATTTGTTTTGGAAAAGGTCTGAAATAGGGTGTAATGGACAAAAGAGCACTTGTTTGCCATAGAAACAAAAAACAGAAAAGTATTTTTTTGTAGAAATATTGAGTTTTCTGATAAAAAATAGGAATTTTGAGAAATATGTATTATATAGGTTATAGGGGAACCCCTGCCCAAATTTATTTTGAGGGAGTCTCGTAATGCCTTGAAATCCGATATGGGAGTTCGTTTGGGAGACTTTTGTGTTTCGCTTGCGAACACAGTTTTCACTTGTTATTATTATTTTTCATTATTCTTTCTTTCTTGCAAGGATTTTTGTCCGCCTGTTTTCTCAAAGATGCCTGGACAGAATTCAATCATACTTGGCACAAAGTTGGACCACCATGAGAAGATGTGCATGCACCGCCAAAAATTTTCAAAATGGCCTCCATTTCGAAGATGGCCGCCCTTTTACGTTGAGAAATGGAGGATTCAATATCTCAGGAACTGTATTGAAGAATTTGTTCATATTGTACATAAATGTTCAGTAAGATGAGAGAAAGGAATTTATGCAAAAAAAAATTTTCAAAATGGCCGTCATTTTAAAGATGGCTGCCCAAAATACATCAAAATTTTAACTTTGTCCGATTTCAATGAAAATTGATTTCTAAGTAGATTTTGACGCTGCGAACAAGATTGAAGCATCGAATTGGCTGCCAGGGGCGACATCAGCTATTGCGTGCAATTGCAAATCTAGTATTGTTATTGCTTTTCTCTTTTATTTTCTTCCAATGATTTTTGTCCTGCTTCGTTCTCAAAGATGCCTGGACAGAATTCATTCATACTTGGCACAATGTTTAACCACCATGAGAAGATGTGCATTCACTAACATTTTCAAAATGACTGCCATTTTCAAGATATAGAGGATTCAATAAATAAGGAACAGAATGGCAGAATTTGTTCATATTTTGTATTAATGTTTAATATGATGAGAGGAAGGAATTCATGCAAAAAAAATTACAAAATGTCTGCCATATTCAAGATGGCCGCCAAAATACGTCTAAATTTCAACATTGTCCGATTTCAACGGAAATTGATTTCTAGGTAGATTTTGCCACTACAAACAAGATGTAATCATCGACTTGGACGTCTGGGGCGACATCAACTATTGCTTGCAATTGCAAATTTAGTTATGTCACCCCAGACTTTGTCGGGGTGACATATTTCGGTGCTGACCCGAAAGCCGACATACACCGACATACTTCGGTGCTGACCCGAAAGCCGATGCTATTTGGAAACTTACAATATCGAAATTTTTATAAATTTTGTTGAAAACTAAGGAGTATCTCCCTCATGCAAAGCTCTGTCCTTAGCTGATTTTGGCTTTACATTTAGATCATATTGGTTATTTGTTCTCTGTCAGTTTTACATATCTTTGATTTATGGTCTTCCAAACGTTTAGATTTTATCTGCACTGAAGAGACATAAGTTGTCGAAATGCGCATATGCAGAAATTAAATTCACAGTAACTTCGGTATTTAGTTATTGTTATTCTACATTTCTTCTTCTTCTTTTTATTACTATTATTAAGTCTCCCAAACAAAGTTGGGAGACCAATTGTTTTTGTTGCGTTTCTTCTTTTTATTCTTCTTTCTTTCTTTATTTCTCGTCCGGATGAAGTTGTCCGAAGCGGACCTCACAGACCATCAGACCTGGAACTTTGAAACTTTGTGAGATGCTAGCCCCATATATCTAGTTGTGCAAGACAAAAAAAATTTCCAAAGGGGGGTTCATTAGGGGTACATATAATGGGTTCAAAAAGGGGTGGGGTCGCCGATGTTAACCCTATGGGAAAATGAAATTTTGGATATTTTTCAACATATTTTTCGCTGTATCTCAGAAACTTTTATTTCTAGCTCCATGAAACTTCATCGGAATGGTGTTTTTAATGTAAAAAAGGGTTCTACAGCATTAGAAATTTCAAAATAACTTCAGTTGTCATGGAAACCAAACTAAAAAAAAAATGGAATTTTTTAGAAAAAGTAGTTTATGCTAATGATTATATTTTGGTTACAGCAGTACATATTAAATATGTTATAAGGGGAACCCTTGTCAAATTCTTTTACAGGAGGTCTGAAATTGAGTGTTATGGACAAAAAAGCATTTGGTTGCCATGGAAAGAAACCAGAATCTTATTTTTTTATTTATTTTTTATTTGAATATATATGTATTACAATAGGTAATAAGGGGAACCCCAACCCAATTTTTTGGGAAAGGGTCTGAAATAAGTTGTTTTGACAAAACAAAGTATTTGGTTACTATGGAAACAAAACAAGAACTTTATTTTTTTTTAAATTGGGGTTTCTGTTAAAAAAATTAATTTTTGAGAAATATGTATGACATAGGTTATGAGGGGAATCCCTCCCCAAATTTTTTTAAGAAGGGGGTTTTAAATTGATTGCAATGGATTGGGAAATTCAAAATAACTATCGTTGCCATGGAAACTATACTAAAAACGTTGAATTTTGAGAAGATCGTAATTACTGTTGATAATTGTTAATTGTAGTATTTTTATTACAGCTATATGTATTACTCAGTTATTTAAGGGGAGCCCCTGCCCAAATTGTATTTTGAAACAAGGTAAGAAATTGGATGTTAAGGATAAGTGTGCATTGAGTTGCCATGTAAACCATGCCAGAAACCTATAATTTTGAGAAAAAACGTATTTTCTTCTGCATGTAATAATTTGATTTCAGCAATATGTATTAACTAATTTATAAGGGGAATCCATGCCCAATTTTTTTTCCAGAGGAGTCTCGTAATAGCTTGAATTCAGATAGTGGAGTTCGTTTGGGAGACTTTTGTGTTTCGCTTGCGAACACAGTTATCACTTGTTATTATTATTATTATTATTATTATTCCAATAATTCTTGTCCGAGCGATTATTTTTAAATGCCTGGACCAATTGATTTCAAACTTTGCACAAAGTTAGACCACCATCTGAAGTTATTCACAATGCCTAAAAATTGTTCAAAATGGACGCCAAAATACGTCAAAATTTCAACGTTGTCCGATTTCAACGAAAATTGATTTCTAGGTAGATTTTGACGGAGCGAATAAATATAGTTTCTACAACGAGAACTAAGTTGATTATGAAATTTCTCTCATCGAGTTCAATAAATTTTGCAAATGTTTAAAAACGAGGCTTGCCGAGTTTTTAAACATTTGAAAATTTATTTAACAAGATGTGAGAAATTTCATAATTGACGGGTTTAAGTTGTAGAAATTTTTTCTCTAATGACATTATGTAAAACGCCGAGGATTATAATCCGAATAGATTTGGCGGGAAATTCCTCGCGAGTTGTTCTCTCACTAGTGACGAGAAATATTTTTATCACATCGTCCAGGCGTTGGTTAAATTTGCTAGAAATTAGAGAATGTGAAATCATCGAATGGGGAGTCTGGGGTGACATCGGCTATTGCTTGCAATTGCAAATCTAGTTATCAAATCTCCCAAACGAATTTTGGAGACTTATAGTTTTTGTTGCGTTTCTTATTATGTCGCCCCAGACGTAGTCGGGACGACATATTGTTCTTTGTCCGTTTCTCTATTATTCATTATCCATTATTATTATTATTATTGTTTCTTTCTTCCACCTCTTTTTGCCCACACCAGTTCTTAATGATGCTTGGACAGAATTAAATCATATTTGGTACAAAGTTGGATCACCTTATGAAATTGTACCTCCTTAAAAAAAAATTTCAAAATGGTTGCCATTTTCAAGATGGCGGCCAAGTAACGTCAACATCTGAAATTTTTCGGATTTCACTGAAAATAATAAAATCTCAAACCTGAATTGATATTATTCATTCATATTTGGCAAAAAGTTGAATCACCATACGAAGATGGGCATGCAATAAAAAAAATTTCAAAATGGCCGACATCTCCAAGATGGCCGGCAAGATACGTCAAAATTTCAGCTTTGACGGATTTCAACAAAAATTGATTTCTAGGTAGATTTTCACACTGCGAACAAGATGGAATCATCGAATTTGCTGTCAGGGGCGACATCAGCTATTGCTTGCAATTGCAAATCTAGTTTTTATTCTTCTTTCTTTCTTTATTCTCGTCCGTATGATGTTGTCCGAAGCGGATCTCAGAGACCATCAGACCTAGAACTTTGAAACTTTGTGGGAAGTTAGCCCCATATATCTAGTTGTGCTAGAGACAAATATTTTCAAAAGGGGGTTCATTAAGGGTACACTTGGGGGTTCAAAAAGGGGTTGGGTCGCCAATGTTAACCCTATGGGAAAATGAACATTTGAATTTTTTTACCATTTTTTTTTCATAGGAAAGATGTTTGTAATGTAAGGAAGGGTTCTACAGCATTGGAAATTTCTAAATAACTTCGGTTGTCATGGGAACAAAACAAAAAATGGAAATTTTGAGAAAATAGTAGTTTATGCTAATGATTATATTTTGATTACAGCAATACATATAACATATGTTATAAGGGGAACCCCTGCCCATTTTTTTTGGGGGGGGAAGGAGGTCTGGAATTGGCTTTAATGGACAAAAGAGCATTTGGTTGCCATGGAAACAAAACCAAAAACTTTTTTTTTTAAATCATGTTTTCTGATAGAAAAGAAGAAATTTTGAGAAATTATGTATTACATAGCATATAAGGGGAACTCCTGCCCATATTTGTTTTTGGAAAGAATCTGAAATTGGGTGTAATGGACAAAAGAGTACTCGTTTGTCATTGAAACAATTTTTTTTGTAGAAAAATTGAGTTTTCTGATTAAAAAAGAGAATTTCGAGAAATATGTATTACATAGGTTATAAGGGGAACCCCTGCCCAAATTTTCTGTGGAAAGAGGTCTGAAATTTGGTTTAATGGACAAAAGAGCATAAAATGGTTGCCATGGAAGCAAAAATAAAAACTTTTTTTTTTTAAATCAGGTTTAAGATAAAAAAGAAGGAATTTTGAGAAATATGTATTACATAGCTAATAAGGTAAAAGAGCATTTGATTGCCATGGAAACAAAACAAAAAACTTATTTTTTTTTTTGAAAAATCAGGATTTCTGATAAAAAAGAAGGAATTTTGAGAAATATGTATTACATAGCTTATAAGGGGAACTCCTGCCCAATTTTTTTTTGGAAAGAGGTCTGTAATGGACAAAAGAGCACTTGTTTGTCATGGAAACAAAACCATAAATGTATTTTTTTTTGTAGAAAAATTGAGTTTTCTATTAAAAAATGGAATTTTGAAAAATATGTATTATATAGTTTATAAGGAGAACAACAGCATTGGAAATGTTAAAATAACTTCGGTTGTCATGGGAACAAAACAAAAAATGAAAATTTTGAGAAAATAGTAGTTTATGCTAATGATTATATTTTGATTACAGCAATACATATCACATGTTATAAGGGGAACCCCTGCCCATTTTTTTTTCGGAAGGAGGTCTGAAATTGGCTTTTATGGACAAAAGAGCATTTGGTTGCCATGGAAACAAAACCAAAAACTTTTTTTTTGAAAAAACAGGTTTTATGATAAAAAAGAAGGAATTTTATGAAATATGTATTACATAGCTTATAAAGGGAACTCCTGCCCAATTTTTTTTTTTTTGGAAAGAGGTCTGAAATTGGATGTAATGGACAAAAGAGCACTTGTTTGGCATGGAAACACATTTTTTGTAGAAAAATTGAGTTTTCTGATTAAAAAAAGGAATTTGTAGAAATATGTATTACAGAGGTTATAAGAGGAACCCCAGCCCAAATTTTCTGTGGAAAGAGGTCTGAAATTGGGTTTAATGGACAAAAGAGCATTAGGTTGCCATGGAAACAAAACCAGAAACTTATTTTTTTTAAATCAGGTTTAAGATAAAAAAGAAGGAATTTTGAGAAATATGTATTACATAGCTAATAAGGTAAACTCCTGTCCATTTTTTTTTTTGTTGGAAAGAAGTCTGAAATTGGGTGTAATGGACAAAAGAGCACTTGTTTGTCATGGAAACAAAACTATAAATGTATTTTTTTTGTAGAAAAATTGAGTTTTCTATTAAAAAATGGAATTTTGAAAAATATGTATTATATAGGTTATAAGGGGAACGGCATTGGAAATTTCAAAATAACTTCGGTTGTCATGGGAACAAAACAAAAAATGGAAATTTTGAGAAAATAGTAGTTTATGCTAATGATTATATTTTGATTACAGCAATACATATCACATGTAATAAGGGGAACCCTTGCCCATTTTTTTTCGGAAGGAGGTCTGAAATTGGCATTTACGGACAAAAGAGCATTTGGTTGCCATGGAAACAAAACCAAAAACTTTTTTTTGAAAAAACAGGTTTTATGATAAAAAAGAAGGAATTTTCAGAAATATGTATTACATAGCTTATAAAGGGAACTCCTGCCCAATTTTTTTTTTTTTTTTTTTTTTTTTTTTTNTTTTTTTGAAAGAGGTCTGAAATTGGGTGTAATGGACAAAAGAGCACTTGTTTGGCATGGAAACACATTTTTTTGTAGAAAAATTGAGTTTTCTGATTAAAAAAAGGAATTTGTAGAAATATGTATTACAGAGGTTATAAGAGGAACCCCAGCCCAAATTTTCTGTGGAAAGAGGTCTGAAATTGGGTTTAATGGACAAAAGAGCATTTGGTTGCCATGGAAACAAAACCAAAAACTTATTTTTTTTGAAAAATTAAAACGAGAACTTGAAGATATGAAAAAGAAAAATGAACGGGAAAAGGAAAAAAGATCGGGTGCAGACATTAATTTAATTATGAAAGAATTGGTAACAGAGGCCGTCATGGACATAGAGGTGGACGAAGGGAATATTTTAGAGGTGGAAGGAAAAACTACTATTTTTAGAGAGACGTCTTCAGAAAAGTACTATGAGTGACAAAATTCATATGTTCAGGAAATTGGATCTCTATTAATGTAATAAATAGAATAAGTAAAATCTAGTTGTAATTATATCATATAATGGTCATCTGAGGTAAAGTAAATAGAATTAGTACTTAATTATCCTTATCAACAGATCACTACAATCTGGTCACACTTGAAATCTTATCGTCTGCATAAATAATGTTTGCTTTACACATCTTGTATTGGACAATTATTTGGTAATGGATGTACTGACTTTATTGCATTTTCATCTTGAAATAATGTTTGTTTTAAAAAAATTGTAATCGATGGTTATTGGGTGATAGGTATATGCGTTACAATCTAAATGGTGAATAAAAGGATATGGAGTAAATGCACATGAGACAAAGTCTCTACAGATACATGGTAAAAAACAAGCACAGGAACAACGCTTTTATTGTTGTTCTTCATCTTGAAGTCACCATAAGGCCTTCAACAATGAGCTTTGCTCATACCTCATAGAAAGTTCAAAACGGCCCCTAGCACCGGTTTAAGCGGAACTCTTTGCTAATTGTCGAGCGACGGTACATCCATGTCTTTCTTGGTCATGGGTGCGGGGTTGTCAACAATTCTTAATTGCATCTTCATCTTCATCTTGAAATTATACTTGCAAATACTGCTTGCTTCACAAATAAATATATGTATTACAATCTACAACTTTATTGCATCTTCATCTTGAAATTACGATGTCTAAAAGGTTATTAAACAATTATTTCTTTGCTCATAATTACAAGCTATAATGAAATGGGGCAGTTATAGATGGTTATACAAAATTCTAATAATAATTTCCTGTGGTCAATTTGGCATAGTTCACGTGGTGTAGGCTTGGTCTTGTTTAATCATTAAGAATGTCATCTCCTTATTTCAACCAATGAAAACATGAGGAGTTTAACAGAAAAATTATCACGTGGAACCTGTATTACTGTAATAAAGCGTATTAAATGTGAACTTGCGTTTGACGCAAAAATACAGGTCCTCTTTACAATTGTCAATAACAGTGCGAAATTGAATGGTCTATTTTTGTGAAATATCTCAAAATCAGAGTATTTCATTCACTCAGACATTTACAGTTGTCGATCGCAGTGCGATTCTGAATAGTCTAAAGTTGTGAAATATCTCAAAATTAGAGTATTTCATTTAATCAGATGACTTTACGGGAAACATCTCAAAATTAGAGTGTTTCAACTAGAAAGAAATTGCCTATAAATATTTATTTAATTAAAAAGAGTCAAGTAATCCTTAGACGTTTCAAATTGTCAATTGACGCCCTGTTGATAAATTCAAATACACTGAATCAGTCATACCAGGATACCGACAATGTATAAAAATGGCAAGAAATAGACACTTGAAACGAAAGACCAAAAAACGGAAAATAATGCAATACAAAGAAAACATATACAACCATAACAAAAAAAAAGAAAAATAGCAAAACAGAAAACAGGAAACGAAACAAAAATACAAAATGCCTTAACCTATCTAGAAATATTTACTACCAAAACATTGACGGATAATGAAATAACAGCTCTTGCTAAGGACTAAAATTTATACCTAGTCCTATTATAAGAAGTGCAAAGAAATCAATGCTCTGTGATTTTGATGAATTAGCACGTAAAATGAGGTGCAAATATCATTTTAATGACGAGTCAAAAAATTATAACTTTCTCCCATTTCTGCAAAAGACTGGATACAACCCTGGAATGGCAAATAATGCAATCGAAAATTATTTATTCTGTGCAAAAAGGGAATTGGAAAAACTACCTCCATCAAAGTTCCAAGACAATCTTTCAAATTACGAAAGGTTAGCTCTACAGTCATTGAGAAAAAATAAACAAATAGTTATTAAAAAGGCAGACAAAAATTCATCATTAGTTTTACTTGACAGGGAAATATATACCAAAATGGCAATGAAACAAATAAATGACCAGATCCACTATGAGGAATTACAGGAATCTAATATATTGTACATTACACAAATAATTAACACAATTATCAACAAATTACACGAAACTTCAAAAATTGGTGATATCACATTTAAATAAATATATAATCAAGCCATTAAAAGACTTGGAAGAATATATTTCTTACCAAAAATTCACAAATTAAGTGAAAAAGACAGACAAAAAATTGAAACAGACAAATCACATCTGTTAAATATCGATATACCCGGACGTCCAATTGTATCTTTATGTAATAGTCCAATCGAAAGAGTTGGACAATTTATAGATATCTTCATAAAACCAGTAGTAAGTCAACTGTGGACTTACACTCAATACTCAACAGCGTTCATTAATAAACTTGAAAAAACTAAGCTTCCACCTAAGATTCTGTTGAACTCGTTTGATATCACCAGTATGTATAGCAATATGCACCATACTGAAATCATAGAAGCCGTAGATAGAGCCTGGCCAAAAATAGCACAATAAAATACTTCATTACCGCTTCCACCCAAAGCGGAAATGCTATCACTGCTTAAAATTGTATTAGAAAATAATGAGTTTAAATTCAACGGAAAAATTTATAGACAAAAAGTTGGTGTAGCAATTAGAGCACCCATGAGCCCATTACTTACTGACCTTAGAATGTTTGAAATCATTTCTGATATATTAAGACAATTCACAATTGCAAACAAAATTTTAATGATGTCGATATATCGTGATGATGGATTTATTTTGTATGATGGAACAGAAGAATCCCTCCAAGGATTCTTCCATATTGCAAATAATATTCATCCACTCCTAAAATTTACATATAATACCTCGGATAAACAAATACAATTTCTAGATATCATAGTATTCAAAGGAAACAGATTTATGACAGAAGAAATACTTGACGTAAAACTGTTCCGCAAACCTACAGATAATTTTCAATATCTTGAAAAATCGTCTGCTCATCCGTCGTCTGTATTCAAAGGTTTCATTGTTGGTGAAATTACACGATTCATTAGATTTTCAAATAACAAAGAAGATTTAGATACACAAATAGAACTGTTTAAGACAACATTAACAAAAAGAGGATACACTAAAAATTATCTGAATCCTATATTTAAGAAAGCGTCAGAAAAAACACATTGCAATATAAAGAAAAGAACAAATTTAAATCACCACCTTTAGTTTTTGCTACAAAATATAATCCAATATTTAAACGTATTGGAAGATGTATCAGGACGCATTGGCACTTAATTGAAAATGATGCTGCAGCCAAACAGTTATTCCCTAGACCACCTATTCTCGCATACAGAAAACATAAGAATTTAAAAGACATGCTTACATCGGCAAAAATGTCGAAACTTTAGCAATATGAAAAGAACACATTAAAAAGAAAATTAGTATATTTGCAGTTTCCTGCTCTATAACAATATCACATTTGATACAAATGGCTGAAAGTGGTATAATAAACTAGAAAAATTATACATAATTCATAATTATTTAATCAGGGCAGAGCAGCTGATGAGGATGAACGCCTTAGTCTCAAGAGACTTAAACTGAGATCCGAAACACCACGTGTAAAATTCATATTATATTTAAAACAATCATTAACAATTATCTATAATTACAACTGTAT
>MJUU01049623.1:15197-29636 GCA_002080025.1 Modiolus philippinarum
AATTTTGAAAATTTTGATGCATTTTAAAGTGAGCTTCATTTCACAGATAAAACTGCAACGAAATTCGAATATTGTTGTAAATTTTATTGGGGGTAATTCTTTAGTTTTACTTTTTTAATGATTTGTCTGTTGTCTTTATTCAACAAGTTTCATCAAAGTTGGCATTTTGTTTTAAAGGTCCGTCATTTTGAATATTTGCACCTCCGTGATATGAGGGGTTCTTTCGGATATAAAGAACTGCGCATTTCTGACTTTTATAGGATTATTCTTTAAAGCAAAGCTTGAATTTAATTTTAAAACGAACCGCTAAAAAATAAACTAAGTTTAGGCGAAATAAATCGTACTTTTGTTATTTGTATAAATATGTCAATTTTTCCAAAAAACACACACTGACATAAATCTTAACAAGACCGTTCCCACTGAAACAAAACCCCTATTATACTGTCTGAAATGATGTAAAAAAATGATCTTAAACGTGAAAACAAACACATGTGCTTAGAAAATCAGAACACAATCAACGTAAAATTGTCACTAGATTCCCGCTATTTAACTAGACTTTGGATTGTCAATGAATTTTGAAAAGAAATTATTATAGTTACAAGAACATGACCAATTAGCATGTTCTACACATCGACTAAAATGAAAGTTTTGCGCAAATTATGGCTTTTTAATTGTTGATTTCTCTTTAACGGCGGACATTACATCCATGATTTTTGGAGCTTATGTACAATTCGTATATGAGCTTTCGCAGTTGGAATTTTTCAGAAATAATTAAGTTTATCGAATTTATAAGATAAACCGTTTTAACAAAACTGAATTTTTTCCGGAATATCCCCGTCTCATGTCCGTCCAGCCCCTTTCAGTCCTTTGAATCGGGTCACGTGATAAAATTACCCAGCATCTCTTAAAGCTGTCGGCCACATTGCAGACGATTTCATTGATTGCTCTATTAAGTATTCAAGTATAGATGATGCTGTAAAAATGATTCACAATTTAGGCAGAAATGCGCTTCTAGCTAAATGTGACGTTAAATCCGCCTTTCGTCTCCTACCTCTTAACCCCAAGGAGTTTGACTTAATGGGCTTTAAGTTCGATAACCATTATTTTTATCAAAAAGTCCTTCCTATGGGGGCTTCATCTAGTTGTGCATTATTCAATAAATTTTCATCATTATTACACTGGTTTACTGAGAAAAAGTCAAACAATGATAATATCATCCACTATTTGGATGATTTTCTCTTTGGTGGGGAAGCGGGGACATCAAAATGTCAGGATACCCTGCATTCTTTTCAATCAGTATGTAAAAGTTGGGGGGTACCTCTAGCTGACGAAAAAACCGTCAAACCAACAGACGTCTTAGTATTTCTTGGAATTTTATTTGACACAAAAGCCATGGTTATGCGCCTGCCTGATGATAAACTCCTTGAAGTTAAAACACGTATCGTTTCTTGTTTGAACTCTAAAAAAGTCACGCTTAGAGAATTACAGTCTCTCATAGGGGTATTGAACTTTGCGTGCCAGGTAATTATACCAGGCAGGGCGTTTTGTCGCAGACTGATAGACGCTACATGTGGGATCAACAAGCCTCATTACAGAATCAGAATTTCCTCAGTTATGAAAGAGGACTTAAAAATTTGGCTTATGTTTCTATCAAAATATAACGGGACAACGGTTATTCTAGAGCAATTTTGGTCTTCAAACTCTATGTTGCATTTGTTTTGTGATGCTGCAGCTGGGGAGGGAAGGGGCTTTGGTGTGTACTTTAATGGGAAATGGGCACAAGCAGTGTGGCCAAAAAGTTTTATTGAGAAAGGTTTGTTATCAGATATTACTTTCTTAGAACTATTCCCTGTGGTTGTAGCCATTAATATTTGGGGGAAGCAATTAAGAAATAAGAAGATCTTATTTCATATTGATAATCAAAGTGTCATTGCCATACTCAATCGGAAATCATCTCGTTCAGCAGTGATCATGGTTTTGGTTAGAAAATTGGTTTTTGCATGCTTGCATTACAATATTCTAGTAAAAGCAGAGTATATTCCAACTCACTTGAATTCTATAGCAGATTCATTAAGTCGTTGTGATTTTCAGAAATTCCGCAGATTATGCCCGTCGGCGGACACAGAGCCATGTGCCATCCCTACCGATCTTTGGAATCTTTGAAGGCAGAGAAAGAATCAATTTTAGAGAGTTCTATGGCAAAAAACACATGGAAAACATATAAAACAGCAGTAGGCTTGCTTTGTACATTTCGATCTATTTATGGGTTTGCAAACGGTTGGCCAGTATCTTCTCACGAAATTGCCCTTTTCATTTCCTTTTTGTCGTGTAAAGGTTGATCAGCTGCTACGATTTCTACATACATCTCTGGGCTAAGTCACGCTCATAAGAGTAGGGACCTTCAAGACAACACCAAATCATTTATTATAACAAAAATGTTAGAGGGAACTAAGAAGTTAAATCCTAGAAAACCGGACATTAGAGAACCAATTACAATTGCAATTCTAAAAAGATTAATATTTAGCCTAAAATCTTTATGTAGGTCTCAGTACGAACAAAATCTTTATTCTGCTGTTTTTTCTCTGGCTTATTTTGCTATGCTCAGAATTAGCGAAGTTACTGTAAAAGTCAATACGAGGAAGTAGGACTTGCAATTAGGTTTAACGATGTGAGTTTTAGGAGAGCTGCAAATCAATTTGGTCTAGAAATGTTAGGTAAAATTCGTAGCTCAAAAACGGACCAAAGAAAAAACTCCGCTACTGTCATACTTAATCCTCATACTGAGATCGATGCCTGTCCGATTCGCTTACTACAGGTTTATCTAAATAATCGTTCGTCAATTGCAAACGGATCTGATAAGCCCTTTGTACACCTAAATGGTCACCCATTAACTAGATATCAATTTTGCTCTATGCTACAAAAATCCCTAACCTTTTGCGGAATCGCAGCTCACATACGGTCACATTCTTTCCGTATAGGCAGAGAAAGCGACCTTTCTCGAGAAAATGTAAGTGATGACGAAATCAAAAAACGTGGTCGTTGGTCTTCTAACGCCTTCATGAATTATATTCGATTATAAAATTAATAAAGTATGACACAAAGAGGCATTTATGTCATATCACAATAAATCCAATATCTATACACATTACAACGTACCATTCTCCCCTCGGTGCAAATCTTTGACATGATTGACATACATGTATTTATAATCCCTGTATAGTTTTAAAAAAAGTATACGTGACAGTTGAAACTTTTAAGATTAGAACCATTTAGGGTCACTAAAAGTAGAAATGATTTTCTTGTTCTTTATTTTGGGTGTTAAATAACTTTACATGTTATTTTCAGAGTTTTTATATATTTATAAAGGTTTGAGATATCGATATATGAAAAACATTTTTTTTCATGTATTACATTAGGTTTACGGTCTATATGGATAGTAGGATCATCCATCGTCTATTGGGCTGAGAGACGGGCTAAAGCAGGACAGGGCCAAAGGAAAGATTTGGGTCTTCAAGATAAAGGAATCTCAATTCGCTGGGTCGGAAAGGGCGGTATGTGTAGGGAAAGTTTTAGCTCAACTATAGAGAAATTGTTAGAAAACCACCCTCCCCCTTTTATGATCGTCATTCAATTGGGTTCAAATGATTTGGGTAAAAAGAAAAGTGTAGGTCTTATCCAGGATATCAAGTGTGACATTTTAAGATTACGTTGTTTGATTGTTTTTGATCGACAATATTTTTGTCGAATTTGGAGGTCGTGTTTTCCAACAGACAATAGGGATTCCTATGGGAACAAACTGTGCGCCGCTTTTAGCTGACCTTTTCCTTTACTCACACGAGGCCAAGTTTTTACAAGGGCTTATTCAAAGAAAACAAAAACATTTAGCCCAGTCCTTTAATTTCAGCTTCCGCTACATAGACGATGTGCTTTCTCTTAATAATCCTAAATTTAAGGATTATTTACATCAGATCTATCCAAATGAGCTTGAAATTAAAGAAACAACTGAAACACCTACTTCCGCTTCGTACTTAGATCTTTTATTGTATATTGACGAAGATGGACGTTTGAAATCTAAGCTATATGACAAGCGTGATGATTTTAATTTCCCCATTGTGAACTTTCCCTTTCTTAGCAGCAATATACCTACCTCTCCAGCCTATCGAGTGTACATTTCACAGTTGATTCGTTACTGTCGAGCTTGTAGTTTGTACAGGGAATTTTGGACATTTTCAGCTAGATTCACGTCTTCCCGGATTTGACTACCGACTTTGACATTTTCCCGGATTGAATCACTCACAGTGTGACGGGTGCTGTTAACAGAGCAGGACATGCTTACCCTTCCGGACCATCTGATGTCACTCTCGGTTTTTATGGGAGTTCACACTGTCAGTGCTTTAGTTTTTTGTGTTGTCTTGTTAAATTTTAGTTATGTCTTCGTCAATTATGTCTGTGGAACCGATCTGTCCTTGTCCATGTTTGATACTAAGTGATTACAAAAGCTTTTCAAAATTTAAACTTGGTACTGTTTGAGGGTTAGAGTAGTAACAGGTACTATGGACTTTAATTGGTTTTGTCTCAGGGTTAGAAAATGGCATTAACCAATCAGCCACCTAAGAGATCTTTCAAAAAAATATATATGCCTCACTGACCGTGTGACGGGTGCTGTTAACAGAGCAGGACATGCTTACCCTTCCGGAGCACCTGATGTCACTCTCAGTTTCACTGGAGTTCACACTGTGAGTGCCTTTGTTCTGAATGTTGTGGTTTCTGGTTCTGTGCTTTGTGTCTGTCTGGCGTCATTGTTTTTGTGTCTAACGTCATTGTTTTCTGTGTTTTCGTTTTTGCCCTGTCTTTGGACTTCGATTTTTGTGAATTTCACCCCTTTGTTCCTTCGGTATTCTACTGCCGTTATTTGATTCCAAATACCAAGATAGTTTGGAGTGATATCCTGATGAGAAGGTATTGGCACGTTGCTAATTCCGGTAAAGCAATGGAAAAGGCTCGCAAACGGGTGAATTGTGTTTTTAAGAATTTTATGAAAAATGAAGGACATTTTGTAATCCATCATCCTAACATTCGTGCTACTGAAATTAGTCTATACAGATTTGATGGCACCCATATGAGTGACCTTGGCAATGATGTATATTTAAATAATCTACAAGGCTGGATTGAAGCATATGTATCCCCTGGTCTTAGGAGTCTTTTCCCAAATGCGTAAATTTTCCACCAAGTTTCACGTAAATTTGTTAATTTTAGGATTGTATACATACTCGGGGGGAGGGGGTAATTAGTGAGTGTGTATATTCACACTCATGTGGCAAGAAAATGGGGTCAGGATACGTTCCTCGAAATTCTACGTCGAAGCATATTCACATTTTACTTTCCTGCGGTACCGCTGGAAGTTCTTATTTTAGGTCATCTCTTGTAAACCATGAGTGGCCCGTCCTAAACTGGTACCAGTTTGGACGGTGTGTGCTTTAAAGTAGTGATTTTTGCAATTAGTTACTCCCATGCATGCAGTTGAATTATAGCGTAAAATACAGTGAATTTTTCATCCATGGGGTAACGCGAATGTGCTTCGGCGTAGTGGGATATCCTGATCTTACGTCCTCTCTCGAAATAATTTTACCGTGAGGGATTTTTGTCTCCATTGGTACCAATGGGACACAGTCTTGTCCAATAGTTTTAACACTCGGCAGTTCTGTTTCATCTTTCCAGATTTTGTCTGTTATGAGCATTATGGCCATTATTTTCCACACTTAACTANATAGTAGGGTGCCCAAGAGACGATTTTTCCGATTTTGGGTTAACGGAATAACACACACCTGTATTATACATGTTTG
Source organism: Modiolus philippinarum (assembly GCA_002080025.1). Taxonomy (NCBI): domain Eukaryota; kingdom Metazoa; phylum Mollusca; class Bivalvia; order Mytilida; family Modiolidae; genus Modiolus; species Modiolus philippinarum. The sequence continues at coordinate 21,041 of MJUU01049623.1, forward strand.
GAAAGAGAATACCATGGCGCATCGAAATGACGATGTCGTAGAGATTGAATTTGGTCACATTTTATTTTAGATGGGGTCAAAGGTCAGCTCCTACAATTTGGAAAATTTTGATGCATTTTAAAGTGAGCTTCATTTCACAGATATAACTGCAACGAAATTCGAATATTGTTGTAAATTTTATTGGGGTAATTCTTACGTTTTACTTTTTATAATGATTTGTCTGTTGTCTTTATTCAACAAGTTTCATCAAAGTTGGCATTTTGTTTTAAAGGTCCGTCATTTTGAATATTTGCACCTCCGTGATATGAGGGGTTCTTTCGGATATAAAGAACTGCGCATTTCTGACTTTTATAGGATTATTCTTTAAAGCAAAGCTTGAATTTAATTTTAAAACGAACCGCTAAAAAATAAACTAAGTTTAGGCGAAATAAATCGTACTTTTGTTATTTGTATAAATATGTCAATTTTTCCAAAAAACACACACTGACATAAATCTTAACAAGACCGTTCCCACTGAAACAAAACCCCTATTATACTGTCTGAAATGATGTGAAAAAATGATTTTAAACGTGAAAACAAACACATGTGCTTAGAAAATCAGAACACAATCAACGTAAAATTGTCACTAGATTCCCGCTATTTAACTAGACTTTGGATTGTCAATGAATTTTGAAAAGAAATTATTAGAGTTACAAGAACATGACCAATTAGCATGTTCTACACATCGACTAAAATGAAAGTTTTGCGCAAATTATGGCTTTTTAATTGTTGATTTCTCTTTAACGGCGGACATTACATCCATGATTTTTGGAGCTAATGTACAATTCGTATATGAACTTTCGCAGTTGGAATTTTTCAGAAATAATTAAGTTTATCGAATTTATAAGATAAACCGTTTTAATAAAACTGAATTTTTTTCCGGAATATCCCCGTCTCATGTCCGTCCAGCCCCTTTCGGTCCTTTGAATGGGGTCACGTGATAAAATTACCCAGCATCTCTTAAAGCAGACGATTTCATTGATTGCTCTATTAAGTATTAAAGTATAGATGATGCTGTAAAAATGATTCACAATTTAGGCAGAAATGCGCTTCTAGCTAAATGTGACGTTAAATCCGCCTTTCGTCTCCTCCCTCTAAACCCCAAGGACTTTGACTTAATGGGCTTTAAGTTCGATAACCATTATTTTTATCAAAAAGTCCTTCCTATGGGGGCTTCATCTAGTTGTGCATTATTCAATAAATTTTCATCATTATTACACTGGTTTACTGAGAAAAAGTCAAACAATGATAATATCATCCACTATTTGGATGATTTTCTCTTTGATGGGGAAGCGGGGACATCAAAATGTCAGGATACCCTGCATTCTTTTCAATCAGTATGTAAAAGTTAGGGGGTACCTCTAGCTGACGAAAAAACTGTCGAACCAACAGAATTCTTAGTATTTCTTGGAATTTTATTTGACACAAAATCCATGGTTATGCGCCTGCCTGATGATAAACTCCTTGAAGTTAAAACACGTATCGTTTCTTGTTTGAACTCTAAAAAAGTCACGCTTAGAGAATTACAGTCTCTCATAGGGTATTGAACTTTGCGTGCCAGGTAATTGTACCAGGCAGGGCGTTTTGTCGCAGACTGATAGACGCTACATGAGGGATCAACAAGCCTCATTACAGAATCAGAATTTCCTCAGTTATGAAAGAGGACTTAAAAATTTGGCTTATGTTTCTATCAAAATATAACGGGACAACGGTTATTTTAGAGCAATTTTGGTCTTCAAACTCTATGTTGCATTTGTTTTGTGATGCTGCAGCTGGGGAGGGAAGGGGCTTTGTTGTTTACTTTAATGGGAAATGGGCACAAGCAGTGTGGCCAAAAAGTTTTATTGAGAAAGGTTTGTTATCAGATATTACTTTCTCAGAACTATTCCCTGTGGTTGTAGCCATTAATATTTCGGGGGAGCAATTAAGAAATAAGAAGATCTTATTTCATATTGATAATCAAAGTGTCATTGCCATACTAAATCGGAAATCATCTCGTTCAGCAGCGATCATGGTTTTGGTTAGAAAATTGGTTTTTGCATGCTTGCATTACAATATTCTAGTAAAAGCAGAGTATATTCCAACTCACTTGAATTCTATAGCAGATTCATTAAGTCGTTGTGATTATCAGAAATTCCGCAGATTATGCCCGTCGGCGGACACAGAGCCATGTACCATCCCTACCCATCTTTGGAATCTTTGAAGGCAGAGAAAGAATCGATTTTAGAGAGTTCTATGGCACAAAACACATGGAAAACAGCAGTAGACTGGCTTTGTACATTTCGATCTATTTATGGGTTTGCAAACGGTTGGCCAGTATCTTCTCACGAAATTGCCCTTTTCATTTTCTTTTTGTCGTGTAAAGGTTTATCAGCTGCTACGATTTCTACATACATCTTTGGGCTAAGTCACGCTCATAAGAGTAGGGACCTTCAAGACAACACCAAATCATTTATTATAACAAAAATGTTAGAGGGAACTAAGAGGTTAAATAGAGAACCAATTACAATCGCAATTCTAAAAAGATTAATATTTAGCCTAAAATCTTTATGTAGGTCTCAGTACGAACAAAATCTTTATTCTGCCGTTTTTTCTCTGGCTTATTTTGCTATGCTCAGAATTAGCGAAGTTACTGTAAAAAGTCAATACGAGGAAGTAGGACATGCAATTAGGTTTAACGATGTGAGTTTTAGGAGAGCTGCCAATCAATTTGGTCTAGAAATGTTAGTTAAAATTCGTAGCTCAAAAACGGACCAAAGAAAAAACTCCGCTACTGTCATACTTAATCCTCATACTGAGATCGATGCCTGTCCGATTCGCTTACTACAGGTTTATCTAAATAATCGTCCGTCAATTGCAAACGGATCTGATAAGCTCTTTGTACACCTAAATGGTCACCCATTAACTAGATATCAATTTTGCTCTATGCTACAAAAATCCCTAACCTTTTGCGGAATCGCAGCTCACATACGGTCACATTCTTTCCGTATAGGCAGAGCACGCGACCTTTCTCGAGAAAATGTAAGTGATGACGAAATCAAAAAACGTGGTCGTTGGTCTTCTAACGCCTTCATGAATTATATTCGATTATAAAATTAATAATCTTTATAGAGCAAAGTATGACACAAAGAGGTATTTATGTCATATCACAATAAATCCAATATCTATACACATTACAGCGTACCATTCTCCCCTCGGTGCAAATCTTTGACATGATTGACATACATGTATTTATAATCCCTGTATAGTTTAAAAAAAAGTATACGTGACAGTTGAAACTTTTAAGATTAGAACCATTTGGGGTCACTAAAAGTAGAAATAATTTTCTTGTTCTTTATTTTGGGTGTTAAATAACTTTACATGTTATTTTCATAGTTTTTATATATTTATAAAGGTTTGAGATATCGATATATGAAAAACATTTTTTTTCCATGTCTTACATTAGGTTTACGGTCTATATGGATAGTAGGATCATCCATCGTCTATTGGGCTGAGAGACGGGCTAAAGCAGGACAGGGCCAAAGGAAAGATTTAGGTCTTCAAGATAAAGGAATCTCAATTCGCTGGGTCGGAAAGGGCGGTATGTGTTGGGAAAGTTTCAGCTCAACTATAGAGAAATTGTTAGAAAACCACCCCCCCTTTTTATGATCGTCATTCAATTGGGTTCAAATGATTTGGGTAAAAAGAAAAGTGTAGGTCTTATCCAGGATATCAAGTGTGACATTTTAAGATTACGTTGTTTGATTCCAAATACCAAGATAGTTTGGAGTGATATCCTGATGAGAAGGTATTGGCACGTTGCTAATTCCGGTAAAGCAATGGAAAAGGCTCGCCAACGGGTGAATTGTGTTCTTAGGAATTTTATGAAAAATGAAGGACATTTTGTAATCCATCATCCTAACATACGTGCTACTGAAATTAGTCTATACAGATATGATGGCACCCATATGAGTGACCTTGGCAATGATGTATATTTAAATAATCTACAAGGCTGGATTGAAGCATATGTATCCCCTGGTCTTAGGAGTCCTTTCCCAAATGCGTAAATTTTCCACCAAGTTTCACGTAAATTTGTTAATTTTAGGATTGTGTACATACTCGGGGGAGGGGGTAATTAGTGAGTGTGTATATTCACACTCATGTGGCAAGAAAATGGGGTCAGGATACGTTCCTCGAAATTCTACGTCGAAGCATATTCACATTTTACTTTCCTGCGGTACCGCTGGAAGTTCTTATTTTAGGTCATCTCTTGTAAACCATGAGTGGCCCGTCCTAAACTGGTACCAGTTTGGACGGTGTGTGCTTTAAAGTAGTGATTTTTGCAATTAGTTACTCCCATGCATGCAGTTGAATTATAGCGTAAAATACAGTGAATTTTTCATCCATGGGGTAACGCGAATGTGCTTCGGCGTAGTGGGATATCCTGATCTTACGTCCTCTCTCGAAATAATTTTACCGTGAGGGATTTTTGTCTCCATTGGTACCAATGGGACACAGTCTTGTCCAATAGTTTTAACACTCGGCAGTTCTGTTTCATCTTTCCAGATTTTGTCTGTTATGAGCATTATGGCCATTATTTTCCACACTTAACTATTTGTTTCTTTAAATGCCACAAAAATGAATGTTTGATTAATTAAGTTTATCGAATTTATAAGATAAACCGTTTTAAAAAACTGTATTTTTTCCGGAATATCCCCGTCTCATGTCCGTCCAGCCTCTTTTGGTCCTTTGAATGGGGTCACATGATAAAATTACCCAGCATCTCTTAAAGCTGTCGGCCACATTGCAGACGATTTCATTGATTTTTGAAAACCCCTCCAACCATCCCCAAGCATACCCCCTTTAATAAAAATTTTGTGCAACTTGCTGCTGCTGTTTTATTGACTTTTTCAGGCCGTCGAGGTGCCAAACTGTATATATATATCAAGGACTCAGTGATTACCATAGCTGTCAAGAACTTTCTTTGAGGATACAACATATGTAAGGATGTGTGTATAGACCATTCAGGAGGACAGTCTGCCATTTATCGGGAGTTATCCTTCTTTGCATGGATTCCTTTTTTTAAGTGATAATTGTTTCTGTGTAAATTTAATTTGAAAGTGACTTTAATTCTTATTTTCTTTTCAGCTATCACTGTTTATAATTTGATATTTTAAAAATTCAATAAAATTTATGTCATTTTGCTCATGATAGGCGTAATCTGGTAAGAAAATGGGGTCAGGATACGTTCCTCGAAATTCTACGTCGAAGCATATTCACATTTTACTTTCCTGCGGTACCGCTGGAAGTTCTTATTTTAGGTCATGAGTGGCCCGTCCTAAACTGGTACCAGTTTGGACGGTGTGTGCTTTAAAGTAGTGATTTTTGCAATTAGTTACTCCCATGCATGCAGTTGAATTATAGCGTAAAATACAGTGAATTTTTCATCCATAGGGTAACGCGAATGTGCTTCGGCGTAGTGGGATATCCTGATCTTACGTCCTCTCTCGAAATAATTTTACCGCGAGGGATTTTTGTCTCCATTGGTACCAATGGGACACAGTCTTGTCCAATAGTTTGATCACTCGGCAGTTCTGTTTCATCTTTCCAGATTTTGTCTGTTATGAGCATTATGGCCATTATTTTCCACACTTAACTATTTGTTTCTTTAAATGCCACAAAAATGAATGTTTGATTAAAGCATAGTTATTTCGCATTCATTGAAAATGTCGTTAATTTAGACTCAAATTTACCCCGACATTAATACCGATAAATTACTAACGCCAGTCAAAAATAACTTGCATTCTATGATTCAAATAAATATTTCAGGTCTTGACTTTATCATGAATAACTTTTTATCAGAAATAAGAGAGTACTACTATTTTCTATAACTTTAAAGATACCATATCCCAAGCACTGTTTTAGTGTACCCTTTAAAAGGGAGAAATTAGAGAAATCGTGACCACATGAACTTTCTACGACAGCTAAAAATTTGAAATTTAATAGTTGTTCCATCATTTAAAACCCAAATTAGCGGTGTGTGATTCCGTTAACCCAAACTCGAAAACTAAGCATTTTTTGGACCTTGGGCACCCTACTATATATGCTATGTAAAAGAATGACCGCATACATGTAGATCCGTAATGTTTATACATACAGTATATGGGAGCATATAATATAGACATTCCCAATACATTGAAAGACACGATTCACTGAAAAACACGATCACATGGCTTGATTTCATTGGGAACAGATGCATTGACAGGATACTTTCTTATTTTATACATGTTTTTGAGAATGTTGACAACGACCATCCTAACAATGTAATACACATTTTTATATTGACGTAGATAAGTATTTATCCACGTTTCGTTTGATAAAATTGGTCAAGTGGTAATTATTATAGGCCAACACATACTGTATAGCGAGTAATTTTCGAGGGGTTTTTATTTTCGTCTATTCACGCGGATGAACTAAGATAAACCAAATTCGCGAAAATAAATCCCTCGAATGTTTTATGTATTATTATGAAACATATAGTACCTTAGTTAATCCGCGAAAATTTAAAACGCTAAAATTTTTGGTATTCATTTTCATTCAAATCCGCGAAATTTTTAACCCGCGAAAATAACCCGCTGTACGATACATCCCTATATATTTTGAAAGGTCAACAAATAATTATTAAACCGTTTAATGTCACTGTACATAGAGAAAAATATTTACATTTTATTATTAAAAATACAAAAATACCAAAGTTGCATGAAAAACAGTAAATTTTGTTATGCTGTACACGTGTTTCAAGGAGTAACCTCGCATCAGCAGCATTAAAATTAAATAATGTGGAAAGCCATAATCAAAAAAATACTCAGAAACAAAGTACTAATTACCAAGAATATCGAAATAGGAAGCCAAATCCAGTACTAAGGACATTTACCGAGTGCCATACACGGAATAAAGCCCTAGTGTTTTTAAGGGTTTAGAATTTTAATAAAAACAGTAAACTTCTATAAAAGCAAGACAAATTTTCATGTAAGAAAACAACTAAATATTTTGAGTCATGAAGAAATGAAAACAAAACTGGCTCATTTTTACCTAAAACCCGATGGGTTAATTGAACATTAACATCACTTTAGAGAACAAAATACATATATATCTTTTATATTTTTACAGTTTAAAGTAGATTTCGACATAATTATTTTTCACAAGTACCATTTTGGAAAAATCGTGTACAAGTTATATTTTATTTTGAATACTTTATGTAAAACTTTCAATCTAGACTTTACTATCACTCCCACAATAGAGCACACCTAAATTATAATAAGTCGGTATACTAACTTTAAAAGTAAAACTTATTCTACTATCATTCAAAATATCATGTAATTTCATTGTACAAAAAAAATTGTGCGGAGCGCAACTTTTCATATATATATATATATATATATATATACAAATTAGAAAGAAACAGGGAAGAACAATTTCCATAAAATGTAAGGGTTTTCTGTAGAGAAGCCCCTGAATTCTTACTTTTTGACACAATTTAAGGAAATTTAATGTTATTAATACAAAATAAAATTGTTTGATATAATTGATATATTTGGATAGTTTTGAGTTGCAAGATGTAGACTTTTTTGAAGAAAAACAATGTGTTTTGAGAAATAAATAAATACCCTACTTACTGAATATTTAGTTTGTGCATATGGCCATTTCGACAACTAAGGTCTCTTCAGTGCAGATAAAATTTAAATACTTGGAAGACACTAAAAACGACATGTTGAAAAACTGAGAGAGCAAATAACTAATATGACAAATCGCTTGAAAGTAAAATTGTGATAAAATTCTTGTAAAGTTGCATCCTTTCAAAACACTCAAGACATATTTAATTAAAAGAATTATGTTTTGTAGTAGGTAGTACATATATAGCCAGTGTAAAAATCGACTGAGCTAACGGAATATTTCTTTAGCTCATTCGGTTAGGTGGCTGGCTGAAGTGCTGGAGGTCCCGGGTTCGATCCCCGGAGGTGACCATTGCAATTTTGCAAGGAGATTCATGTTCTCCGGTTACATTTGGTGCCCAGCAAAAAAAACCACGGTGGTTAGAAGGAGCTAACCAGGGTTTGAGTGTGAGATTTGACTCTCGAGGTTGGGGAAGTGTGACAGGACAGCCTACCTGCGTTGTAGTAGGTAGTAGATATATAGCCAGTATAAAAATCGATTGAGCTAACGGAATATTTCTTTAGCTCATTCGGTTAGGTGGCTGGCTGAAGTGCTAGAGGTCCCGGGTTCGATCCCCGGAGGTGACCATTGCAATTTTTGCAAGGAGATTCATGCTCTCCGGTTACACAAGAAAGCAGTGCCACACTTTTGTTACTGGTTACAAAGTTACATTTAAATTGGGGCACCCCTACCACTGTAACTGCTACAGTTCATACAATCTTAAAAACCAGTTACAATCCACATAAACCTATTACAGAAAGAATAAAACAGTTAGGCCACATCAAATCAATTAAAAGATTCTCATCCCCACCCGCTCGATTTTTTTTATTTTCTATTATTCAGAAATTTTCTTTAAATTCCTATC
>MJUU01049626.1:12804-41024 GCA_002080025.1 Modiolus philippinarum
GCATAGAAAGTATGAAGATAATCTCTGAAACTATGAAAGCAAATTGAACCAAAGTATACATGAATGATGTATAGATTTCTCTAGTGATCTGACAATAAACATGTAAATATTTTCAACAACACTGGGCATGATTTAAGACTGAAATCATGGTAAAAACATAATTATATCATCCATTCAACTATGACATAGCATTTGTTGAGTGATTATTTTTAATGTTCTTAAAATACTGGTAAACTCAACTGGGCAGAAATAGGTTTATTATTTATTTGACCTTTTGTAAATCTGTATTTCTAGTATACCAGTAAAGTGGGGCAGAGCTGGCTCACTGTCCCATTGAATAAAATAATGATAACAGTAATACATACAAAATGTTAATTAATTCGGAGAGTTCCGAAATATCCGTCACGTAGATTTTAATTGACATGAAAGTTTACACACAGCGTTAAAAGTATTGAACAACCGATCACCAATGTACGCATACAACATACATTGTTAGCCTCTGCAGCATGAAGATCTCTTGTGTACTTTTTAAAAAATCTTTCCTAGAAAAACTTCTATCTCGAAAGTCCCCTATTAGAGACTCGTGATCAAGTCCTGCAAGCTCATTTTACTAGTCAGTGGTATACATATCTGCAATCAAACACACGAGAACTCTTATTTAAAGAGTCCCTTTTGAAAGATTAGATGTGACTGTTTTGTAAAACATTGTTGCACTACGGAAGAAAAATCAAACTCAAAACTCCCCGAAGGGTTTGGTGAAGAGTCTTCATGTATTTCAGTAGACATCGGCAGTATCAGTGAGAGGCCAGCATATATGTAAAATTTTCAGGTCACTGGAATCTAAAGCCAATTTAACGGATTTGTTCAGAATATCTCGTAGATATCCACAACACCATATTTAATCGTCATAATTCAGAAAGAAAAATTTAGAGACGCATACACATGCACAAATTAACAAAAAAAATAAAAAACTTTTATTTGAAAAAAAAAACTACATACAAAATTAATGACACATTTTTGTATCTAAAAAAGCATCATTCTGGCACCATTAGGGACCATGATCTTTCGGTATCCCTAAATACCATTTTTGTGATCTTAAATATTAAGCATTCCAAACTAAACAGAACGAAATTAATTTTGTTTTTTGTTTCGGACCTTTAGTAAATCATTCCTGTAAAGTTTGGTTGAATTTGCTTAATCGGTTTCAGATGAGAAGATGAAAACGTTGCCCCTCCCACAGAGCCCAATGTTAAACCTAAGTCTCGCGCTGGCGGCCATGTCCTTTATCAGATCTGAATGAAATGAGCAATCCTTGTAAAGGACCTTCCATATATCATTTCTGTGAAGTTTGACTGAATTTGCTTCAGTGGTTTCAAAGGAGAAGATGGAAATAGGATTTTCCCAGTGGGTCCAGAACAAAATTAATAACATAAACACAAACGACCAAAATTATAAGACATTTCTCAGACTAAACAAGACAAGATATGGGTAAAATACATCCAAGGGTACTTAAATGCACGATCGTTGCTGACATTTTTCTTTATAATTTGGTCATACTATCAATTTTTGCAATATCTATGGATAAGTTATAACGTAATATACCATGCTTATCGATCTTTCTATTTGATATGTAGAACATAATTTTGTTTGTGGTTATCTTTTTTATACATCGACTTATTTTAACATTCAATATGCTCGCTCTAACCTTCATATATTGAAGAAAAAATGAAACGCATATCTTTTTAAATTATCATATCTATACGTAATGTTTTTTAGGGGTAACGTAAAGAGCATTAAGAAGAATGATTTACAAGACATTTGTACAATTTTCGCCAACATGATACGCTCTGTTAATCACATAGCCAAAAAGCAGTTTTTGCATGCTCTTGCCTAAACCACGTATCAAAAAAGAAAAAAAATGCTGGATACATGTTGCCTGCTAAAACAGTTCACCAACCCAGTTCATAATTCCTTAAAATCAGTTTCAAAAAATATTCCAGGGCCCACTGAAAATGAGCGCAAATAAGCTGTTGTTTTAACCATTAGAATTTTAACGCAACAGGATAACAGGAAGTTGCAATAATAACCGCGAAAAATTGATGTTCACTAAAGAACAATACAAAAGGGATTTTCTTACAAAGTCAGTGACCGATTTTTGTCCCGCGGCACTTCGTAAAAATTAGAAAAAGTGACGTTACGTTTGATGTAAAATGATGATTTTCTGGGGAAGAAATTTTTGATTATCGTTCTTTATTATATCATTATTTGTTAATATTTTTTATTTATTTAAGGGGGTAGACCTGGGTAGGCCTAAAATTTTCCGATAGTTTAATTTTTTTAATATTTTAAGTATTGAAAGTACTCATGTTCATGTCGACTTTCAGCAATTTTCAACAATTTTTACCGTCCCGTTTTATGTCTAGTGGTCATCAAAGATACCCTGATTCCTAATGTTATTTGGTCCGTTCAGCACTTGATTGTGGTGTATAAAATTGGCTCTAATTAAATTTGTATTCGATTTAAGATTATTTCAAATGCAAAATTCTGTAAGTTAGACATGTGTGAAAGTAAGCATGAATAATAATAGGAAATTTAACTAGTTTGAACTGAAATACATGGGTGTTCTGAGAAGTAAAGGCTGAAATTTTCACTCTTTTTTAATTACTATTAAACATTTCTTGTAAAAAATTCTGACGTTTAATTTTCACCATAAATTGAGAATAGAAAGAAAATTAGTATATGTAAGATATATTAAAATTTTAGAAAATTCTACCGTCCCATTTTTTATTAATTTAGAATAAAGTTGGTAAAAATCAATAAAATTGCTGAATCTTTGCTTTAAATTACCTCCTTGGAATAAATCTGACTTTTATATACTTTCATTATTTTTGACCAGCATTGCAAAACTGTAGAGTAAAATGCACTCATTATAAATAACTGGATGTTAGGTATTTGTTTTCATGACAAATTTAATATTTGTTTGCTGTATGGAAAATTTTTTACAATTTTAAAATTTTGATAATACCTATTGTAATGATTCTATTTGTTTGCGTAAGTAATGAAAAAGTGAAAAACAGAGTTATCTCCTCCTACCCCAGGTCTACCCCCTTAAATAGAGTAAGTAATAAAATATGCGTTTCTTTTTTTGTTCAGTATATACGTGCTTCATTTCCAAAATATTATTTTAATTGAAATACAGCAAAATACCGAAATAGTTTGTGCATAATGCTACTTATAACGACTAGTTTTGTCTTAGCCCTTGGACAAAGTATCATTAACAAACATAAGATAGGCTGGCAAGTAGTTCCAGTTAATTTCAATTATCAGTGCTACCCGTTGCCCGACAAACACTAGTGTTCCATACTAATGGACAGATTCGAATTATCTTATATTATTCAGTGGCGTAAGTGGCCAGTTATTGCGATTCGAAAACGGTCAAATCTTACAAGGTAACTGCGAAATCTTTTTTACTGCATGAGAGACAAAATTCAGTCCTGAATAACAATGAAAGGTTATGGGGTAAATACACGTGAGGTAACTTCTCTACACAATATGGAAAAACCAAGCAATTGGACAATGCTTTTATTGTTGTTTTTTATCATATAGAAGTCAACATGAGTCCTTCAACAGTAAATTTTGATTATACGTAATAGTAAGTTCAAGATGGTCCCAATCATCAGTTCGAGCAAAAACCATTGCTTCTTGTCAAACAACGCCATATCCTTGTTCTTATGTAGTCCATGGCTGGGGATCGTCAACAAACAAAAATTAACCGGCAAAGTTCTCCTACAAAGACTGACATCCGTTGCCCGACAAAAGCACTGGTGTCCAAAGGTAGGACAAGCACTGGTGTCCAAAGGTAGGACAAGCACTGGTGTCCAAAGGTAAAGGACAGGTAGAATATGTAGACAAACACAGAGCACACATCAAGTCGATTGTAAGAAAACTTGACATAATAAAATGGTGCTATCTTGACACAATAAACAGAACAGCTTTGGAAATTACAAAAAATATATATATATAAAGCTAATATTTGAAAGTATCATAGTTTTTCCAAATGAACAATTTTCTCAAGAACATGTGCATCATAACTGAAATATAGAGAGGATAGAGAAATCTTTTTACGGACTTCTCACTGCAGGAGAGACAAACTCAAGTCTTAAGTAAACAATGAAAGGATATTAAGTAAATGCACATGAGACAAAGTCTCTACAAATACATGATTGATCCAAGTAATGGAACATTGCTTTCATTGTTTTTTTTTCATCTTGAAGTCAAGTGGTCCGTGAGAAAAAAATGGCGGCAAGTGAAAGGCTGTGAGTTTGATCAGAAAACACAGTCTATTTACATTATTATATGTTGTATGAACTAATTCGATATATTATTATGGAGTAAATTGGATTATAATTCTATGGATATGCATTTAGTAAAGGATTTTGTGGGAATCCATGATTTATTCAGACATTGAAATATTTGTTTGGACATTGTTTACATTTGTGAGCGAATAATCACCTATTCCTTCCACTTTAACAATATTTGCGATCAACAGATCAGGTTTGAACTTTAATTTATTATGTTGTTAGCTATATATACTATATAATATGACTAGTAAGCAGAGTAAAGGTCAGACAGAGACAGAGACGCCTATTAAAGCAGAAAATAAACGTAAAATTCAAGAATCAGTACGCCCTGTTTCATTAGCGGCAGAGGAACCAAACCCTATCAGACGTAGGAATTCACTCCCTGACCTCTCAAATATGCTGGAAAATGTGTGTATCACAGATAATCAAGGACAAGAAGTAAATTTAACAAAGCTCATAGAAGATACTGTTAAAAGTCCGGCATTATCAGAACTTATTGCTCCTCAAGTTATATTGGCTGTTCGTCCATTGTTAGATCAAGTATTTCAAAGTCATTTACAACAAATTAAAACCCAACTAGAGACCCAAAAACAAATTATATCTGAAATCAGTAGTGAAAACAAAACTTTATTAAATGAGGTTTCATCCTTTAAAAAACAATTAGATAGTACATGCTGACATTGCTCTTCTCAAGGCTGAAAATGCCGGTCTTACAGCCAAGTTGAACCAAACTACTCTGGATTGTCAGAGTCGGGTAGCTCAGGTCCAGTCTGAACTAGAAGAACTAGAGCAATACGAGAGAAGAAATTCGTTACGCTTTCATAAGGTACCTATACAAGGCGAGGAAAAATCCAAAACTGACCAGAAAATCGTTGAAATTTGTAGAGACATGGTAAATGTAAATATCACTGAAGATGATATTCAACATTCCCATATCATTGGAAAGATAAATGATGACAACACATGCCAAATTATATGCCGATTTAGAAATTGGAAAATCCATGTCAAAAAGAAATTTGAAAAGATCGAACCAAAGAATTTTCATAACTGAGGATTTAACAACCAAAAGGAAAAAAATTATAAAACAATTGTCGGAAGCTAAAATGAGAGGATTAGTTGACTCGTTTTGGACAAATGATGGCCGAATGTTCTTTCAGCGCTCCTCGGATTAAACACGGGTTTTGATTAAAGATCTGGATAATGTGCGCCAATATATTCCAGAGTAATTAATTTGTTACATTGACATGAATTGTATGCACTGTTCTTATTGAACGTTTTGTTTACTTTTTTTTCTAAGAATAGCGATTTTTTTTTATTCAGATTTATTTTAGTAGCTATATAGTTTATCTAACATAATTGTATATTTGAAATTATCCATTTTCTGACAGATACTGTGTGAATTTAGTAGGGAAAAACGTTCATGATTGTTTAACTTGGTGCTAATCTACAAATTTATCAATCTCTGCAAATTTCCATTCACTAATTATTTGTGTTGCATCCTGGCGTTAGTTCTTTAACGATATCTACGTATCATTACTTTCTTAAACAATTTGAACCTTCTAATCAGTACATGTGCTTTTATTTACTACGTAGATAAGGGTCATTCATTCCTTCCTAATCCAATCAGAACGTCGCTGATAGTCAGTAGTAAATTTTCATTGGCTGGAATCTATTTTCATGATGACGTTATCAGATGAAATCACACGTCAATAATCCGTTTGTCATACCGATATAATGTTTATGGTTTATTTTTAGAAAGTCAGTGATTATCATTGTACTTAATAATCTGACGTTCGTCAGTTCATACATTGGAGGATATAATGGTATACAATAAATCATGCAGGTGTCATGGGGATGTATGAATGGCTTAAAACCAGTGCCATACGTGCTGCCATTTATATATTTCCATGTAGTATACCCAGTTAATATGGATTGTTGAACAAATTACGATGAATTCATGTATATATATATTTTTTATTTCCGATATTGTTATTTGCTGTCAACCCGCAAGGGTAAAAAATAGCATTAATAAACATATTATTTGTTAGATATTGTTGAATTGTGAAACTATACCCCCTACCTACAGTCTGAATGTTCAGAAGAAAAACAGTGATCATAATTTGACGTGTAATGCATAGTAATTCAGTAAAAATATAAATTATTCAGTCAGTTCATACATCGGGGTACATAATTGTCTTCAATCAATCAAATACATTTATTTTCGTACTTTTAATTTTAATGCCAAAATTGAAATTAATACATAAAAGTATATTAAATATTGTGTAACCAGTACTTTATCTTTTATAAAATGCTATAATGTAATCAAAACTCAGGAAGTTTTTCTATATACATGTAATTAAAACATGTTTCCTTCACTGATATATTACATATATATATAAAAATGGGGTGTTGCCATGTTTGCCATGTATATTTATGAATAGCTATTTTTTTTCTTCATTCATTCATTTTTTTCTTTGCTATTTTTTGTATAAATCAGTAATCATTTTTCCATAATTTGCACCTGTTATTATTTTGTTCATGTATGATAAATATATTAGATTGTGTTTATGGTCTTGCTTAGATTGAAAAAAAATTGTTGCCAATGTTTCTATTTTTGTGATCATGTTCGTGTGTGTGAATGTATGTGTATGTGTGTGCTATTCCTTCATTCATGACTGTACTAGTAGATCAGCATTTTGTTTAAACCTTTACTTGTCCTATCGCTTTTTAATCGGCTCTGATGACATTTTCTTATTGGACAATGGGTGATTTGATGTCGTATAGAATTGCGATTGGACTTTTCTATGCGAAAACTCATGCTTGTTTCTCCTTACGTAAGATATTTATTTCACTCCCCTTTTCATTACGTTTTTTGTTTAGTTTAGTTACGTTACTAAAACTGGCTTTTCAAGCCAGCATAGCTACCAGTGTTTTGTGTTTTTGCAGGCCTTTTCACGGAATTCAAATTTTTTGTTCATGCTGTCAATTTGGATTACTGTTTGTTGTGATGTTGAGACAAACCCTGGCCCAACTTTAAATACTGGTAAAGGTGGAATAAGTATTTTTCAACTTAATATCAGAAATATAAGAAATAAATTACCAATCCTTGAGGACTTAGCCTCTGATTATGCTATTATATGTGTTACAGAGACTCATTTAGATGATATGATAAGCACTAAAGATTTATGTTTAGAAGGATTTTCGGAACCTATTTGTGCTGACAGGAATTTTGCAGGTGGACGTATATTAGTTTATATTTCATCAAACTTCTGTTTTTGTAGAGTACCCGAACTTGAGTTTCAAGGAGGTGAAAACATTTGGGTAAGAATAGATATGCCGAATTTTTCTTTACATGTTTGTACAACATATAGACCTGAAGGTTGTATTGAACCATTTGGACTAACTTGAGTAATTCTGTCAATCAAGCATTAGATACTTCATGTTACTTATGTGTACTTGGTGATTTAAGGTTGACCTTTCGAGTGTTAGAAACCATATATTAAAAGATATTATGGTGATGTACAATTTGACTAATGTAATTAACGAGCCAACCAGAGTTTCTGATACTAGAGAAAGCTTGATTGATATTATGTTGTTTAGTGATGCATGTAAATGCGTCGAGTCGTCCGTTATAAATACCGACAGACGCCTTTCAGATCATTATGCGATAGTAGCTGAGATTTTAATCCCCGTAAATATATCTCAATCGTATACCCGCGAAGTGTGGGACTATAAACATGCTGATTTTGGCAAGTTTAATGACCTTATTGACCAGTACGATTGGAATACTGCATTTGAAAATTGTACTAGTGTTGATGATGCTTGTGACTTCTTTACCGATAAATTTATTGATCTTGCTAAAAAATGTATTCCGTGTAAAGTTGTAACTATTCGTCCGAAGGACAAACCTTGGTTCAATTCCGAGTTGCGACGCGAAATTCGTAAACGTGACCGATTACACAAGTCAGCTCGTAGCACAAAGCGTCCTGCTGATATTGTTAAATTTAAGCAACAACGTAACGAGGTCAATAATATGAAAAAGTTTGCAAGGGAGTCCTTTTTCGATAACATTGATATTATTATAGAACAATATAGAGATCGAAATTCAAAAGCGTATTGGAAACTCATGAAACGAGTCATGGGTTCTGGTAAATGTACTAATATTCCGCCAATTTCAAATGGTGAGAATAATACATTATCATATAACAATATTGATAAAGCAGAAACTCTAAACAATTATTTCTGCTCTATCGCTAGTGTCAATGATGATGGTATTGACGTTCCAGTGTGTCCAGTAAGAACTGATGTAGAACTCAGATCAATCGTGATCACACAACAGGAGGTATTAGATATTTTGCAAATATTAAAGTTAGGTAAGGCCTCAGGTTTAGATTATGTAAGTCACCATATGCTTAAATATACAGCACGAACCGTGTGTAAATAATTATGTACTCTTTTTAACTTATCTCTATCAACAAATCGTTTTCCAGAGAAATGGAAGACGGCAATAGTAATACCGTTATTTAAGTCGGGTCAAAATAATCTTCCGTCGAACTATCGACCCGTTGCTCTTTTAAGTACTATTGGTAAAGTATTTGGGAGGATAGTTTTTAAACATGTTTTCAATCACCTATTGTCTAATAATCTGTTGTATAAATTTCAGTTAGGATTCATTCCCGGTCATTCCACAGTTCATCAGTTAGTTGAAATTTTTCATAATATTTGTACAGCTTTAGAGGAGAAAAAAATCACTTTGTATTGTCTTTTGCGATATTTCCAAAGCATTTGACCGTGTATGGTTAAAAGCTTTAATTATAAAATTGAAGTCATATGGAGTAACTGGCCAACAACTGGACTGGTTCAAAAGTTATTTGTCCGATAGAAAACAGTGTGTTATGGTTGATAATTCTTTTTCATCTTTTAAAAGTATAACAGCAGGTGTTCCACAAGGCTCTGTTTTGGACCCTCTTTTATTTTTTATTTAAGTTAATGACATAGCTGATAACCTTGATTCTTTAACTAGATTATTTGCAGATGACACGTCTTTATCTACTAGTTCAACATCAAAACAGCTCTTAGAAGAGAAAATTAACAGTGATTTAGCTAAAATTGATATATGGTCTCAGAAATGGTTGATTAAGTTCAACCCTAACAAAACTAAATTTTTATTTATTTCTAATACCATGAATTGTGAAAATTTGGAATTATTTTTTCAAGATACAATTCTTGAAGCTTGTAAAGAACATAGACATCTTGGTGTTATCTTAAGTGATAGCTGTAAGTGGGCATGTCATATTGAAAATATATGTCAAAGTGTATGTCGTAAACTGTCCTTACTACGAAAGTTAAAGTTTTTGTTAAAAAGAGAACATCTAAGTAAAATTTACTTGACATATATACGACCTGTTATGGAATATGGTTGTGAGCTGTGGAATGGCTGTGGAGTGGAACTTACCGAAAAATTAGAAAAATTACAAATGGAGGCAGCTAGGATTGTCACTGGTTTACCATCATATGCTAGTAGGGAATCTTTATATCGGGAAACTTGGTGGGAAAAATTATTAGACAGGCGGAATAAAAGATGCTTATGTCTAATGTATGATATAGTAAACAACCAGTGTCCTTCATACTTGTGTGACCTTTTACCACCAAAAGTTTCGGAAATATCCAATTATCCTCTTCGTAATGGTGAAAATTATGTTGTTCCTAGTTGTAGATTATCATTAACAAAGTCTTCCTTTTGTCCATCTACATTACAAGCATGGAATAATTTGAGTCTTGCCGTCAGAAAATGTCAAAGCAAGAGAAGTTTTAAAACCAATTTAAATAAAATTTCTACGAATTCTTCTGTTCCTGTTTGGTTTTTTAAAGGAACAAGAAGATTGAATATTTTACATACTAAGATCCGTTATAATAACAGTGCATTGAACTATGATCTGTATCGGTTTAACTTAAGAGACAATCCTAGCTGTGCGTGTGGATTTCCATGTGAAAACTGATTCCACTTTTTCATGGAATGTCCTAATTATAATAATATTCGGCGCGATCTTTTCTTAGTTTTCGGTATATATGGAGATATTTCTTTAAATTGTATTTTGTTTGGAAATAAAAATTATCCTTTAGAACAGAATGTTGACATTTTCCTTGAAGTTCGTGAATTTATAAAACATAGTAAACGCTTTGATTAGTGGTTGCAGTGTGTGTATGCATGTACGTGTGCGCGTGATTTATGAGTGTTGTTTAAATAATATTTTTTGAATATATTATGAATATTTTTTTTACATGTCATTTGCTGTCATTTACCTTATTATGTTGTATATTGTAGGGAGAGGGCTTTATGTAATGTTGTGATAACTTGTGCCCAATCCCATTGCTGTAAATATTTTGAGCAATAAAATATGGTCAGCATGAGGCCTTCAATAATAAGTTTTGCTCATACCACATAGTAAGGTAAAGAAGGCCCCTAGCAGCAGTTTCATTAGCGGAATTCATTGCTTATAGTCAAACAACACCACATCAATGTTTTATTTAGCCAATGGATGTGGGATCGTCAACAAACATAAAACTGACAAAGTACTCTAACAGTCACTGTCATCACTAGTGTCCAAAGTTAGTAGACGGATACAATATACAGATAAACACAGGGCACTCATCAAACCGATTTTTAGAAAACTTGGCATTATTAAATAGCGAAATGCGGGCACTATAAATAGGTGGTCAGACAAACATTAAGCCATTAAAAACAATAATCATAAAATGCAAATATTTGAAAGTATCATTTGCTAAATTCTCTCAAGAACAAGTACACCGTAACTGGAATATGTAAAAAATATAAAAAGCATACATCTGAACTGAGGATAGGGAATAAACCCCAAAATAAAACTGACAATAACATATAAAAGATTCATTAGATATGATCAATTCATAATTAACAATGAAGGGATATGGAGTAAATGCAAATGAGTATGAAGAACGTGAATTGGAAAATATAAATCTCTATTATTGTACATTTAAGGAGTGTAAAAATGGTATTAATTTTTATTGCTTATGTTAACTATACTTTATCTTTTCAGACCTTGGCAATGTCAGAATTTCCCACTGACAGAGATGTAACAGCCAAAATTAGAAATAAAGGATAAAAAGCATGGTTTTGTCTTTAAGCTATATATTATTAGGCAAATCATGCAAGATGTAGTTATCACGTGAGATCAAAAGTAATTCGGTCCTAATACCACTAATTAAAATACTTTTGTAAGAAAAGATAAGTATGCATTAAAGCATCTATCACCGGCATTAGAAAACTTTTTATTTCCAATAAAAAGTGATTGATAACAGCTTTGAAATACGAAATAGTTCAATGCATTTATAAAAATTTTGAAAGTCAATCCCCTTTATGAAAGCTCTCAGAATTGAGCATGCCAAGCGTTGTGTTATATTGGCTAAATAAATATAAATATAGCTGTATTTTCTTACTTTAGTAATAATGTTAAATTTTGACAATTGAATATGCCAGAATTATGACATTTTTTCCAGTATAATCTGAAACAAAAACAGAAAAGTTTGAAAAAATGCTGAATTATGGAATGCTAATGAATGTTCTTTATGAGATGTTTTAACAATTATGTTCAGTCAAAACCCAAGTTACCGATCCAATAAAATATGTACAGGACAAAAAACATTCCAAGGCAGCGATTGTAAGATGACACCATGGGCCGGAACATTTACACGTACACAACCCCACTTATGAACCATACCCACATTTCTAAGTCTCCTAACATCCCCTCTTCAAAATATAACATGTTAGCATAAGCATAACCTGGGTGCAATGTTGGAGCAGGTCCCTTTTTAGACCCCCCAAAAATATTTTCTTTCGATTGCTTCAAAATGTTGAAAGCTACCTCTCAGTTATAAAAAAGTGGTAGAAAATTACAACCTATTGTATATACTTTACACATATATCCCACATAAGTACCATTTTTTATCAAATACGGTATATAAAAATTTAAAACCTTACCCCTACCCATTCAAAATGTTGACATAAATTTTAAAGATAAAGATTTTTCTCGAAATTGTGTAAGTTCAACGGTCTAAAGAACCCAGTATGTCTTTCATTTCATCATTCTTACAATTGTTTTTATTCTTTTGATGTCCTTCTTTAAAAAAAAAAACATGTTAACATGATGTTTATGTTTTGAATGACCAGACTATCACATTTAAATAGACAAATAAAACAGATCTTTGAATATTTCCGTTTTCGACACAGTTTTGTCCCTTTTTTTGCCCCGCTGATCTATCAGTAGTTCAAATTGATGAAAAGTGGATATAAAATGAAAATACTTAATATCCTCTTTAAAAACTAGTACAGACTATAGCAATTTTGAAGTAATGTAAACTTCCTTCATCCATAAAACTTACCCCTACCCTTACAATTTTCTCTAAAATTGTCAATTTAATGTCTATATTTATATAAAAATAACCAGAGCACGCAAAATGTGTGGTTTATACGACAATGTTGCCTGTATTATATTATGCTTTCGTATTTGAGCAGCCATTTGTTGACTAAAACTCAATAATTTGCCCAAAATTGAAGAAAAATAAGAATTTTCAACATTGTCCAAAGTCTCACTGCATTTGCATATTCTGGAGGATCTATCTGCAGATATACCCATTGATTGTGCAAAGGCATACATAAGTTGTCTTAAAGCATTTTTAAGAACAAAAAGTATTGTTTAATGTAAATCTGAATACCGAAAATCTTACCCCTACCCTAAAAATTGTCAATGTTTTGCCTATGGTCGCATTGAAGTAACCAGAACACGCAAAATTTGTGTTGTACATGACATTGTTGCAAGAATTACATCATAATTTGGTATTTCAACAGTCATTTGTCGACTTAACTCATCATTGTGTCCAAAATTAATGGAAATTGAAAATGTTCAATATTTCAGATTTGTCCAAAGTCTCACTTTTAAATCGTCATATGAGCAAATTCTGGGGGATATATCTGCAGATATGCCAATTAATTGTTATAAGCGATACATTAGGGTGTCTTAAAACATATCTTAGAAAAACAAGCAGTATTTAATGTGACTCTGAATACCAAAAATTCTACCCCTCCAAAACATTTTTTTCCTAAAATTGTCAATTTTTTGTCTACAGAAAGTTTTGAATCATTTTTTGAAAAATTCAAAAGATGACAAACGCTTATCACAATATATCCATCATAGAAAGTCTTTGTCGAGCAGAAATAAAGTCACCACTTCTGTCTAATCTGACGGCAAGCTTTAAGGCGTCTTTAGATAACTTGTCATCTCCTATCATTTGGAAGGCCACTCCCATGATGATACATGCTACAGATCTATCGAATACACCGGATATAAAATGTTTCTTTGAAATAGTGACCAGTAAGTTAATAAGCGATTGTTTGTACTCTCTATTGTCACCAAGATAATAATGACACAGAAACGACAGAAAATGAGCAAACACCACCGATGGTATATTAAAAGACAGGTTATTTACTTCAATTTCCAGTTCCAGCGGAATCGATGTTGACTTTTTGCAGAAGAACACAGGTTCTAAATGCAATAATCGAAACGTACGAATAAAGCCTTTTCTCTGAAAAATGTTTAAATCAAGTAAAGTACGTTGTCTTGGTGAGAGTTTTAATTGCCGATATAATTTCTCCTGTGAACACTTCGATCAAGAGTAAGCCAAAATATGTAAAGAAAGTTTGTAATGTTTGATTTGATGAAAAAATAAAGCAAGTTGTAGCCATCCTGAGACAGCATCATGATGTAGACCCTGTAGAAGATACGATTGGCACTTTTTGTATGTTTTGTACATCATTTTATTTCTTTCCTTTGTACCAAGTTGTATTTGCTGGGCTTCGTTTAGACATAAACCTGTCAAAAAGAACGACATATAAATTTTTATTGTTAGTGATCTATTGGATAATATCATTTTTATGGCTTTTCCGTAGCTATGGTCTGTATGTTCTATTGTTAAGACTGACGATGAAATTATTGTTCTAAGGAAGGAACAAAGGACTGACACTCTTTATTTGGCATACAATTAGCAGTGAAAAAGAGTTCCAGCTGTGGTGAAAATATAATGCATCGCCAACCAAAATTATATAATTCGAAGAGTTTCTCACGCAAGATACGTCGACTTTCTCCCTCTATCCTGTTTTCAAACATGTTGATTTTTGAGATGAAATAGTGAGGACATAATGAATATTCAACACAGTATATTAATCTTCTAAAACAAAGCATGAAACAGTTGACCAGTTTCTGGGGTTCCATGTGGAAAAAAAACTTTTCCTCCGAAACCCAGAATAAAATATTCTTCAAAAATAGGAACACAACAGATCCTTAC
The DNA here is from genome assembly GCA_002080025.1 of Modiolus philippinarum. Classification (NCBI taxonomy): domain Eukaryota; kingdom Metazoa; phylum Mollusca; class Bivalvia; order Mytilida; family Modiolidae; genus Modiolus; species Modiolus philippinarum. The sequence goes on from MJUU01049626.1 coordinate 27,540, forward strand.
ATCGGACGTCTGTACTTATAATATCTTTCAAAACTATTTTAAGCAAGGCATAACAAAGAAGTTGCGTGTGATTAAAAGAATGGATAAGTAATTTTTCGCCCATAGAAAAAAGATATTCGAAATTCTATGTCTTCGTTCTGAGAACCTTTACATCCTATAGGTATGAAAAGAACTCCATGTTCTGTTATTCTGGATACAACGTCGGAACTTGGCCGGGAGGATTTCGGTCTTGTCACCCACTGATCTGCTTCATTAATCCATGATCTACAGTGAAGACAAATGGCATTATCCATTAGGCCATCTTTATCTGATAAACATGGTCCATGGTTAACTTCCATGAATTTAGCTCCTCCTTCAAAAATTGCAATCTGACGGAAATAAGATTTGAAAAGGCTATTAGACAAAAATAGGTCTCCGTTAACATTTTCACATAAATGAAAGATATCTCTGTCTATGCTCGAATTTTTGAGTTGTAATTTGACAAATCCAAGTTTTGTGTCATCAGTAATTATATGTAAGTAAGATTCAAATCCATATGATTTACGTGCATATACTTGTGGGTCTTTCAGCACATACATAAAGTCATAATCGCTATTTTTCATTTCGAGACCTTCGCCAAAACGTCCACTTGTAATGATTGCAAAATCTTTATAATTCTCTAAATTATCATGTATTGTTGTTAACAAACTTTTGAACTTAACAGTCTCTTTATACCTGACAATCTGTCGACAAAGTAACCTATACAGGCATAACGATGTATGTTCTGATGCTCCTTCTGAAAACACAAGTCAATAGTGCATAAATTATTTCTCAGTCATGTAATATGAATGGACATTCAATTAATTTACGGTTCATGAGATTGCTGTGCATTGATATGGTAAAACTGTAGAAGCATTATAATTTTATTTCTGTTATGGTATCAAAGTATGCTACAAAGTATGCGTTGTGGTTTTTTTATAGTGGGAAGTGTTACAGCATGTCATTGTAGTGTTAAGGAGTTGTTACGGTATGTCTTTGTAGTGATATGGAGCAGTTACGGGATGTCATTGTAGTGTTATGGAGGTGTTACGGCATGTCATTGTAGTGTTATGGAGGTATTACGGTATGTAATGGTAGTGTTCAATGTAATGATGTTTTATTGTTATGAAAGTGATATGTAGTAATATGGCAGGTTTCATAGCAAATTTTGTGCTTTTGGAATGGAAGATTTATATTTTTAGATGGCGTTATAGAAGTGTTCGTGTAGGGATATGTTGGTGTTACGATTGGTTCAAATAATATTGTAATGTTATGGGAATTTTATCTTTTAATGATACTATATCATTTAAAAAGAAAATTTTCTAAGTAAGACATATTGCTGTATTATGTTAGCATCATACTATTACAAATAAACCAGGAAACGGTATGGTTGTGTTGTTGCAATGGTTTGTTATATTGTGATAGCGGTAATAGTATGTTCAGTTTTATTATTTTAGTAGTGGCATTTTAATGGTTTATAGTTTTCAGTCTGAATTTAAAGACTGTGAGAATGAAACACAAATTCTAAATGTCTTAGTCCGTAATCCGTAATATCTTAGATTGCTTTATGCTATATGCTGTTCGAAGATTAAGATTCCATTGTTTTCTTCTTTGTACATATGACCCATGTTTGTTTACTTTACAGAAGTCCGCATATAACTCTTTAATAAACACAATGAAGTTGAAAGCATTTACAAATATTATAGTTATTTTTTTTAATTTTTTGTAAAACGCTGTGCAAAAATGATGATTTATGTCTTTCTGTTTTTCATTTCATGTTTAAACTTGATTATTCATGAAAAAGGAATGGTATGTAAAATTACAAACATTAGTTAAGACTTCTTTATAAATCAATATAATTCTGATATAATGCTAAGACACTTACCAGTCATATTTTACAAAAAAAAATCAATAAATCAACAATGACAATAATTGTGTTATTGTTTCCATTTTTCAACTGTCAATCTCAAGCACATTCGTTAAATCTAAAAGATACTAAGTATCTTAAATATTCATATACTTAAGGTCACATTTTCTTAAAACGAAAAATGGAATATCTTATTTTCAAAAAATAATATTAATAAAAATAAAACTGTTTGTTCCAATTGTTTTTGCATATTTTTTGCTTAGTGCAGAAGAAAACAATTCCCTTTCAAGTGCAGAAAGAAGATAATTTAATTCATGTTTTTTATTGATTCACACACTTCCTAGCAAAACGCATGTTCGTAATCGTTGCAATTTTGTTTAAAATAAAAGATAATTTATGATTTTTTTTTGTGCACAACAATCTTGAAAGCTTATGTTCCAAGACATTTAATACCTCATATCTTGACATATTTGAAACGCAAAATTTTTCCAAAGTTGAAATAATATATACTACATTTTAAGAATAAGAATTATTTGATAAATATTCCCTTTAGATACACCATCATTGTAGTAGGGGCGATATAGGTTTATCTTATTTGCAAGCACTGCGTAACGCTTCACACATCCAATAACATACGCCATGTAGTATCATCAAAATCTTTGCTTTAGATTTCCTATGAAGTAGGGACAACTTGTTAAACAGATATCAACAAGCTCTGAAAACGTTAGTCCGTTTTCTGTCCCTTCACGATTTTCAGTGTAATTCTATCAAAAACTGTGTCGTATATCATAACAAGTAAACCTTATTTTATTTATGCATGAAGTGCCGGAAGTAACCAAAAAATGAACGTTACTGTAAACATATTTTATTATATAATTCATTGCATACAATACATATATAATAATACACATAATCAAACTTTACAGTGAACCATTTAAAGGATTCGGAAACAAGTTATTAAAACTTATATTAATCCGTTTCCTACATAAATAAATTTACAATCAGTAACTAATTTGCTCAGAAGGTAGAATTTGTAATGAATTATACAATAAACTTTCAAATTTAATTTGTTCAAAATGAAAAAAAGAAGGGAACTGATCTGAACACTACATGTTGTCAAACATAAATGAAGAAAAAAAGAACTAAGCACATGCACTGTGGATAATCTTAAGGTGGGACAGTTATGGTGAATTGATTTCTCTTAAAACGTTTTGAATTTATTAAGAAAGACTGCACTGCCAGAAAAATCTCAACATTCTTTTCATTAGTGATTTCGGATGATCCAAAAAGTAAGTAGTCAGATGATATGAGTGGGTCATCAAGAATATGTTCAATAAATTGGTGCCTAAGTGAATTATATCGAGGACAGTGTAATAAATAGTGTTCCATTGTTTCAATAGCACCGCATTGACAAAGTGGTGAGTCAATAATATTTTTGTGAATAGATGCTGGTTTAACAGTGCATAAGAAGTCTAGAATGTAGAATTTGACCAAGTCTTTTCCCGATATAATAATACAAAGGTTTTTTCTAGATTACTAGAATACAAATTAGATTTGAATAAGCTGATAGAAGTGCAAGACTTTAGATCCATTCAAAGAGCGTACAGTAGCCGGTAAAAAATAATTCGTATAAAAAGTGGTTCGTGTCCAAAATGGGGGAATAACAGATGAATTTCTCGTGGCATGCTTGTGTTTGTTACCAAGAGAACGGGGAACCAAGTCTGATAAAAAAGGGGGGGATGAAATGTTATTTTTCATTTTATTAAAATATGTTAACCTGTGGAAATCACGGCGAATTTTTAATTTATTCCAGCCAGTTTCTACATATAAATTATTTAATGATGTTAGTCGGGTGCCCCCAGTAACAATTTTAGCCGCCTTTATTTGTACTTTTTTATTTTTTTTCAGTCAAGAAGTTTATATTGCTATCCCAAATTACATCAGCATACTCTAGTAAGGGTCTTATGTATGTCAGGTATATGGTTTCCAATGTTTTTTGGTCGAGAATTAACTTAAATCTCCGTCGTATATTTAATCGTGTATACGCCTTTTCTGTAATTATATATGAAAAAGAAAGGAAATGGGGTAAATGTCAAGGAGACAACATCCCATATCCAGATTAAAACGACCCAAAACAAAGCATCTAGGGGTCACCGTACGGTCTTCAACACAGTGAGGAACCTCACACCATATAGCAAGCCCTAAATGGCCCAAAAGGGTAAACAAGTGGATATATCAATGGAAACAAACCACATCCAATAACCCAAATATCAAGAAACTAAAATTTTATAAGAAGACATGGACAAGCCAATCACCAATATATTCCTGACTTGGGACAGGCGCAAAATTTGCGGTGGGGTTAAACTCGTTTTGTTGGATCGAAACCCTCCCCTTTGTGTCAATTATGTCTATATAACGTGGAAAGTTCCGTCATTAGATAAAGTAAGTCCTAAGTGTTTGTGGTTGGAAACGTATTCATATAGATGTCAGGGTGGTGTGGTTTATTAGTCTTTCTTGAAATAGTCATCGTCTCTGTTTTCTGTAGGTTGAATGAAACAAGCGAGTTTGTTGACCAGTTGTGAATTTTTTCTAGGTCCCTGTTTAATATGTCTGCCGTCAATTGTGGATTGTCTACAATCAAATATAAACTAGAGTCATTTGCAAATAATTTAATTGTAGACTGTATATCTAAATCAATGTCATTTATGAAATTAATAGAAAAATAAATAGAGGCCCAAGAATTGATCCTTGGGGCACATCCGCCTTAACATAACCCCAGTCAGAAGATACATTATTAATTACTACTCTTTGTTTCCGATCAGACAAATAATTTTCAACTCAGTTCAAAGGTGACCCATTTATCCAAATTAACTCTAATTTTTTTCAATAGACCCTTATGCCAAACCCTATGAAACGCCTTACTAATGTCACAAAATATTATCCTTACTTCCCTACCCTCGTCTAACGCCTTACCAAATTCCTTTGTGGTATTTACGAGTTGATAAATAGCCGAGTCTCCTTTTGTAAATCCAGACTGATTATCTGTGATAATATTGTTTTCAAGAAGAAAGTTGTGTATGTGTTTGTTTACACACCTTTCCATTACTTTTCCGATCACACTTATTAGCGATATAGGTCTATAATTTTTATAATTACTCGGTGAGTCTTTTTTAAACACGGGACTGACGTTAGCACATTTCCAGTCAGTTGGAAATGTTTCTGTTCTCAGTGATAAATTAAAAAGTTTACAAAGGGGGGATTTTGATACGTGAACGGCTTCCTTTAGTAATCCTGGACTTATAGTACCAGGCCCAGAAGCTTTAGATACCTCTAAAATATTTAATATATCTTCCACATCTTTTTCTGTGATAACTATATTTACAAGATTTTCTTCTTGTCGAATGTTTATATTCGGGACAGGAACGTTTTCATCGTCAAGATTAGATTGACTACAGAAAAAAATCATTAAAATATTTGCCTTTTCCTTATTGTCACATATCAAGTTCCAAACTACCTGCAACGGGGGAATAGATCGATTATCAGAAGAGTCACAGTTCATCAAGGATTTAATTACATTCCAGTATTGTTTACTACCACGTGATTCGGACGAGATTTTCGTAGATAACTTTAAAACGTAATCTTTTTTTGAATTAATGACAAGTTTATTACTTCTGTTTCGGAGTAATCGAAATTTTTGCCCAGTTAATTGGTAGACCAGTTCTTTTAGCACGTTTATGTTAACGATTTTTTACGAATATTTCTTTTAATATTAGTAGTAAGCCGAGGCGGTCATCCTTCCTTACAGTAATGATTCGATTCGGTATTGCTTTGTCCGCTTCGTCTATCAATATTTGAACGATTGAACGTTTTATACTATCGACATCATCTGTAACAAACAAATCGTTAAAATTAATCCGCGAGAGCTGTTCTCGAAAAGAGTTAAAATCAACTCTATCATACAAATATACTTTACGTTTAAACGACTGTTGTATTTACACGCTTGATCGATTACACCAATTATAGGCAAATAATATCGCACTTGATCTAGTAAAGGAATACAAACTTCTGGTAATGATATAGTACGAGGATTATTTACCAGTATTAAATCCAATAAAGACGTACTATTCTCAGTTACGTAAGTAAAATCAGATATCAACTGGTGTAAACTAAACTGATTTTTTAAGTTACTTATTTTATCGTTATTGGAATTTCGTAACAAGTTTATATTAAAATCACCTGTCAAAATAATATCAATTTTATTTGACAACGCAAGATCAATTCATTATTCGATATCATCCCATATTTGCACATTACTATTAGGCGGAACATAAAAAGTTCCATATAGATATTTTTTGGTTTTGAACCGAAGTTCGAGCCATATACATTCTACGTTACCCACATTTAAGTCTGGTCTAACATGGCAATTCATATTGTTTCCCACATAGACTATGACCCCTCCCCCCATTCTACCCACCCTGTCCATTCTGAATGGCGACTTATCACCATGGATAGTAATATCTTTGTCGTTTACCTGAGGAGAAAGCGAGCTCTCAGTAATGGAGAGTATGTCGTGATACTAAAAGTCAGCTGCAATCAATTCCAACTTAGGGACGATACTCTGAATGTTTAGGTGAACAAATGAGACCGTTTCGTTCATAATATCTGCACTGATGAGACATAAGTTGTCGAAATGCGCATATGCAGAAAATAAATTAACAGTAACTTCGGTATTTTGTTTGTTATCATTAAAACTAGTGCTTGAACTAAAGGAACTAAAACAATCATTAGACCCGAGGCCGGGGTTTGGCTCTATACCAGACATAAGTAATAATATACAAAGTGTACAGAGCAAATAGATAATAACATTGGCATAACCGATAATAACAAATCCGCGACTGAAAGGTTTAGTTTCACCTTTCACCAAGTGATGTGTATAACACATACTAGAGGAAAATATAAACGAAAAAAGAATAATAATTGGAATAGAATATACTCCGTGTGTAATAAATAAGGAGACACAAATAAAGTCATATATGGATAACCTTCTTTTCTTGCTGACAGTGCGTGCACGCGTGTAGAAACGGCCAATACTCTCTCTGTGACTAACTATATCTGGTACCATTATGTTATATCAGATATATATACAAAAGATATCGGAGAGAGTTTAACATGAGAGAATGAAATGAAATTCACCAAAAAAATGATATTCGGATTTATTGCATGACCCAGATTCAAAATAGAATAGAAAATAAAATATAAACAAAGTAACAAAAAAGATGTAAAATATCATACTCAAAGGAAAATGGTAAGGGGTTAATAGAAACACAATTTTCATACATAATCATACAAACTTTACAATAAAAAGTATATCAAATTTATCAGTTCACCATCTTCCATTATATACAAATTACAATTCATATAAGTTAATAACGCATATATGTAAAACCTGTTCTATATTAATTTTGCAATCAATGTTTATGTGACGCATAAAGTGACAAATAAAGCAATTTGATGCAGCGTAGAAATACCAGGGCAACAGCACATATGGCACTGGATTCAAGTTGCCCTGAAATTTCCGCACAGCATAGACCAACGTACGTCACAATTGACAAATAATATTTCTATTAATCTACGAGCCACTAAATATATTCGATTTTTTTACTTTGGACAACAATAATCATTTCATTTACAAACAAGTGACCCGGATAAATTGCCCGAAGAAATCTTTTGACACATCATAGTTTCGTGGGAAACTCAAAATCATTAACCAATGAGAATCATCAATCAATCAAGGCAGGCGAAGGAAAAAAGACCTTCACCTCGTAGGAATTTACTGTTTGATTCATAGTAAAAAAAAGTTCACGATACAACAATTAACGTACTTGCGAGTGTTAACACTTGACATGTTACCTTTGTTGTACATTATAAATAACAGTATATAACTATATAATTTTACGACTTAAATTAGTATTCTGACAAAAAAGATAGTAAAGAAAAATATTTGTTTATTTAAATAACAATTAAGTGATTGTGTTTTATAGATATAACACTCAATATAATATTCCAATTACATGAATTCTGATGGAATGTCATAAAAAACAAAACGTCGGATCCAATTTAGCTACAACCTGGACAAATTTTGTGACTGTACTGACTTCATGAAATAGATCATTCTTGTCTTTCAAACAAATTTTTCGTTCGTCGTCCAGAGTTGACATAATTTATTTTTCTTCTGTAACTGTCTACAGTGGTAAAGTATTTTACTACTCAGTAGTGTTAGATCCTCTTTAATAGAAAGTGACTTATAGTTTTCATTCGCCTTCAGTTTTTGCCACATTTGAGTATTCGAAATTTTACACTCGGCTCTGATAACCTAATTATGATCTGTCTAGGTCTTGGATTGTGACTCTCGTGTGCACGTTTTTTCCCTACTCGGTGTGATCTGACGATGTCTTCCTCTGTGTAATTGAAATCAATGTCGGAGATAATTTGTCTGAATATATCTGTCGTATCAACTTCGCTATCAGGTTTTGGGATTCCCGACAATCTTATTAAGCTACGACGCCCATACTGTTCTATAGGGTCTATATCCTCCCTCAACTTCTTATTCTCATACTTTAACTTGTCGATTTCTTCTTTTAAAGGTTGTGTGGGAGATTGTATGAGATCAGAAATGTCTGTCATTATACTGATTTTTTTACGGCGTCTGCTATTTTTTGAATGTCTTGATCTGATAAGGTGAATTGTTGTGGAATTGAAGCATTTATGGTTTCTCCGGTCGTTTAAGTGATAAGCGAAGTAATGGAATCTTCACTTTGACTCATCGTGTTTATTTCTGTCATAAAACGTTAATATATACAGATGTGAACGTTATTGACCTGATCTTTCTGATGTAATATAGAAAAAAAGACATAGACTGAGACAAATGTATGTTTACATTTCAAAGCAAGAACTGCAGTATGACGATTCACAGTATTATTTCAGATTGTTGTTTCTTTATACTTTATTTTTTACCAACCATGAAGTGAGCGAAGCGAACATGGTTGGTACTTGTAAATACTTTTCGTCCTGAAGCGGAAGTGGGAGGAACTAAAGTTGTATACGAGGTTTCGAACCTTGAATCGCATGTTGCGCCGAAGGCGCACAACCACACCCAAACGGATACCAAATGTTGAATAAATAGTATTTAACAATTTATCAATTATTTCGTGCCGAGGGCACGACCGTACAGAAACTGGTCTGTATTTTGTATTTTCGAACACGAGATCAAACGAGACAACACGAGATCACACGAGACAACAAGAAATCACACGAGAAATGTTGTTTCGTATGTGCAAATTAATAATTATGGAAGTAAATGTCGTGCCGATGGCACAAATAATATGATCAAATTGACAAAACTGTCGTGCCGAAGGCACGGCCACTACCAACATAAGTAGAGAATAAATAACAAAGAAAGTGTGATTCTCCATGACAACGCGTTCGTCATTCGGCGGTTGTCCGTAGTAAAGTAGTTTCCCCAAGTAGACGTATATGAATCAATTTAAAGACGTGAGCAAGTCGCGTGTCGAAGGCACGACCACTACGATAAGGATAAAACTGTCGTGCCGAAGGCACGAACATTGTGATTAATAGCAAACAGTGAATGGTGTTGACGTGCCGAAGACACGTAATGAGGAAGCCCATGACAACACACCCCCTAATGTATCATGATATGCATGAAAAGGGCGAACGTGGATTTCATGACAACGTAAATATAGTCAAAATTGTCTTACCTTGAAGTTAGATATCCCCTTTTCCCTGCATTAGGCCAAGACCACTTGATAGCCCACTGGAGTGAATATTTGACTGAAAACTTTCAAAATGAAATGGCATTACACTTTAAAACATAGTGAAGCTCAGATTGTTGTGAAAACCGTCAATCTTCAAATGAAAACAACTAAGCGTCTGCTTCACCGAACATATGTACACTTCAAGGGTCGACAACTACAGAAGTGCTGTTGAGATTGCAATGCATTCAGAGGTAGCATAAACTGGTGGATTATAGATCTATATAATTGGGTCGTGAATTATAAAATAATCAGACTAACGTTAGGTGTGAATTTGAATATTTTAGTATGAATTGGAAAGTACATGTATTTAGGGAACCTGAGCACACCACACCTGTCAAATCTGATCTCACAATTCGCTATGATACTTTTTGATAGATCTTGATACAATAATGTGAAAACATCAATATGGGGGAGGGGGCTCAAGTATAAATATTTCTACTTCTTTATTTTTTATTGAAGAACTTCAAGTTTCACATTTTTTTTTCAAATTAATCCCTCCTCGTAGCTCTGCTGCAATTTTCTTGTTTTACAAGACATTAAGGTAGAAGACCTATGTTAAGGGAGATTACTCTTTAAATCAGTAAGGTGTTTGAATCAGTCAGCTTCATAGATGCTGTTTAAGCATTTATGTAAAAGAATAGAGATCATCTATGTTACTTAGAAGCTTAGATTATATATTTATAAAAATGACCTAAGCAAACACACACATGATTTTTAAGAGTTATGTCCATTAAGCTAGGCCTACCTACTTAATTGCAAGGGAAAGTGGATATTGATGTTTGTAATATCTACTTTGAAACAGCTACCTCCTGACACTTCATTTTACAATTTTATAAAGAAAAAAGTCTACTTTTTTTTCGAAATTTCTTTTCAGGGGTTATCAGTCCTAAAGCTAAAATTAAACTTAAATTTTGTGTTTTCTATTTTTTTCGTTTCTTAAATTTTCTGAGGCCTTTCTCCACGTATAAGCTATATCTTGGTCATTTTTTTATATTGAAAATCTTTAACATATACATAAATTTGCTATCCTAGCATGTCTTAGTATTCCACAGATTTTTCTCACATGGTGTTATGTAGACAAATAAATCTCGTATTTAGAAAAGCCATAAACCCTCGACTGCGGGTCCGAAAACTTGGCTTTCGATATCAGATTAACATCTTCAACTCTGTACTTAAATCAAAATTTATAAGAACTGAAGTATGCTGGAAAAATTTTCAACTATTTTTAGTTTATATGAAGTTGAGGAATTTGAAGAGAAAAAAACCCTGAATAATTTAGATATATCTGTTAAAAAAAGTAACGAAATAGACGTTTTCTAATGTATTGATTTAATTATTTTTTTTAACTTTGCATGAGAAGAACAAAAGCCTAGAAGCTAGATGTCGTTTTTACCGTATTTTGCTGTCAGAAAATCGACGAGAAAGACAAAATACCGAAGTTGTTGTAAATTCAGTTTCTGGAAATGGCCATTTCGCTTTAGATGACCCTACAAGATTCATATCCTTTGTACATATTGGATGACTTTATCAATACCACTGAATACATATAATGAATATGGTGTATTCTTTTTGTTTCATTTTTATTTACATACAAGGATATAAAACGTGTTAATACCACACATGCATACCACACACTCGCATACTTTATGCCTGCATACGGTATGACTAAATAAAGGGATATGGTATACCTTGTTTTATAAGTCTGAAATTATAATTGAAAAAAATAACTCTAAAAATGTTTTCAAAAAATTATTATTAAGCTTTTATGCATTCTAATCTGCATTACATGTGCCGCGCTTGGCTGCAAATAGGTAATACTACTTTCTAAAATGTGAATATCTATTTTTACAGTTTACATTTTGTCTATAAAACAGTTAAAACAAAGCTTGAAGATTATGTCAATATGTAATCCTAGTAAAAATAACTATAAAAACTGCGATTTAGTTTTTGCATATTTCCATTTCTACAATATATGTCAATATATTGCCTTTGGTATATTTTAAAAATGTAGCACAATATTATAATTCATTTTCTGTACGTATTTCAATGGAAAGCCGAAATTTGGTAGTCTGCCCTTAACACGTTTTGTTCTCAATTGTGAATTCTAATGCAACATTTTTTGTAACAGACAATTTGTTTGGTAAAAATTGACGATCAGATACTCTGTCAACATACCCAGTCAAAGAAGATTCCCTGTCCAGTTTGGGTACTCAACCGCCTACGATTATAAGAGAGGATTCAAGGCATAAACAAAACCTTGATATGACAAAAAAGTCATCATGTAAAACTTAGGGAAAATCTAGCAAAATCAATGTCCTGACAACTTTTTTTAATGTCTTGAATCTCTCTTAAATTTTGGACACGGACCCCCTTTCTTATTTTAAAACAAAATTAGGTAATAAAATTATTTAATTGCTTTATAATCACAATTAAAGTACATTGTTTGCATATCAATCTTAATTTGCCAGTTAAGTAGATTTTGACTGTCATATCAACCTTAGGTATACAAATATTATACTGTTAGTGCTAAATTTTGACTGTCAAACCGACCTTCGGTATTCACATAATTTACTGTATGGCTAGATCTTGGATGTCAAATCGACCTTTGCTATTCAAATAATTTACTGTTCGGGTTAATCTTGACTGTCAAATCGACCTTCGGTATTCAAATAATATACTGTTAGTACTAGATTCCAGTGTCATGGGAAGCGATAAAAATCATTTATTTTGTTTTAAAAAATCTGTTTGTCTTCATAGATTTTTTTTTGTATATTGGGCTATAATATCATTAAGATAAGTGTTTCCCTTCCTGAATAACTAAATTAAAATAGTATATCTTCCCATATCAAGTATATCGATGAAAAGATACTTCCTGTCTGGAGTCTGTAATAGAATAGCCCTCGTTCCCGTTTTTCATGTGCGAATTGATATTTGTAACATTATTTACCGATAACAAATTCATTTTAATAAACATTTTGATTTCTTTATTTTCTTCAAACTACAATGGTTAGTGACAACCGAGGGGTCAGTATGAAAAAGAATAATCCAAAGACAATGGCAACATCGGAAACACCGAAAAAAAGCATCACATTCAAAAATCAAAGTTCAGATAGGAAAAATCTAGAGACACATACAGATGAGTAACAAATAATCGAAAAACATTTTTTTTTATGAAAACTGCATATAAATTAATAACACATCTAAGTATATATCAATTATGGACTTTTTACGAAGTCAATATGTTATATATGGACCTGTTAGGTTTATATTGACCGAGGACGAAGTCAATATATTCCTAACAGGTCCATATTTAACATATTAACAGAGTAAAAAGTCCATCATTGTTAGGTATCTCATTACATTTTTTGGGGACAGATTTTGTGTGAACACACTGGAAGTTAAATCGAAATACAAGCTTTGCTATGTTTGAAGGCGGAAATGGCTCTCCACAACAAACAGGGTGCGATGGCTTCATGAAAGCTTATAGAATAAATATATGCCGACACATCTCTTATTTACAAGTAAAAAAAAAACAAGCAATGTCAAGTGTGCCATGAATACCGTGTTATATAGATTTTTACTGTTTTCAGCGGTTATTCTGCAAAGCATGTCTTTATATCACGATCACCCCTTAATCTTATTATATGAAAAGCGTCTTGCATTTTTTAATATTTTTAAGAGCTTCCTATGTGAAAAACAAAGAATTTGAATGCCCAACCGGATCTAACTTAGTACTGTAGCGTCAGTATATGTATTTAATAGAAACAT
>MJUU01049627.1:0-14497 GCA_002080025.1 Modiolus philippinarum
GGCAAAATTGGGTGTTTTCACATATTTGGCTGTAGAATATTTATTATCTATTGGATTTTGATGGGGTTTCTTTCAGTGTGTTCATAATTAATTTCCTATCAGTAGTATGTCAATGGATTTAACGTGGCATGTACGGTACACGAGATAAATGGGGTCCAAAAGAGGCGATTTTAAAAAATTTCATATTTTTATACGGCCGCAAAAATTTTTGCGGTCGTATACCGTATATTTTCGATTATAAGTCGGTTCGATTATAAGTCCGAAGGTCTTTTCGTGAAGAAAAACTTTGTATTTAGCGTTGATCACGATTATAAGTCGGTCGGAGATCGTTGTCAAGTTGTGTACCAAAACTTCAACATGAAATCGCTATAATTTATTAAATGGCGTACATTGGAATAAAAGAACTTCTTCTACATGAGATAAATGCTGCGTGTGAAGCATTTTACATGTGCTAAAAGCAGCTTATTCACGTTTCTAGCCAAGACATCATATTAAGGGGGAATAACTGAAGTTTGTTTACTTATATCGTACGACCAAATACCCAAAGATATGATAAACGAAATGAGATCAAAAGTACGTGTTTCCAATATTAAAATTTTTTACAGCCGGTCTAAAATTAGTATTAGAATATAAATTATTTCTTTTATATGGAATTAAAGTTAAAAAAAAATAATAAACAGTATTGGAAATGTCACATAAGATACGATATGACATTCCTAGGAGAAAGGTGTTAGTTATTGTCGGTTTTCGGTAATTAGTGAAATCAACTTGGTACACAAATAGTGAAACGTAAATACACATAAAGTACCTCCATGATGCTGAAATGAAAACATCGTGAATTTAGTAAGAAAACAACTAAAAAATGCTTATTTCTTTTATTAAAAGTAATAAATAATATGTCAATAGAACCAGATGATTGTTGAATACCGGCAAACTGTATTTGGTCATCACTGAATGTGTCTACCGGACATTTTACGTTCTCGACTTTCCTCCTTGGTTCTTGGTTACTCTTATAAGTCGGATCCCTTCTCTGGAAATGAATTTTAGCTCCCAAATTTCCGACTTATAATCGAGTATATACGGTAATGGTATGGTGCTGTCGTCATCGTCGACGGCGGCATTGTCGTCGTTGTCTGTAGACACTTTTGTTAGCTCACCTGACCCGAAGGGTCATGTGAGCTATTGCCATCACTTGGCGTCCGTCATCGGTCCGTTCATCGTAAACTTTTTCAAAAATCTTCTCCTCTGAAACCACTGAACCAATTTTAACCAAACTTGGCCTGAATCATCACCGGGGTATCCTCTTTCAAAATTGTATCCGATGAGTCCGAGGACCAAACAACATGGCTGCCGTTACTAAAAATAGCACATAGGGGTAAATTGCTGAATTTGGCAAATAACTCGAAAACCGTTACAGATATCAAAAATCTGACAGGAGTAAAAGTGATCAGCATGTTAAGATCTACTCGCCCTGCAATTTTGAAGAAAATCTGATTACCAGTTTTGGAGTTATTGCCCTTTTTCAGGAAATTTTTCAAAATTTTAATATTTTTTATTTTTTATCAAAGAAACTATAGCAGATAGAGGTCAACTTTAAACTGCAAAAATGTTCAGCATATCAAGATCTACCCACCCTGAAATTTTGGAGAAAATCCAAAAACCCATGTAGGAGTTATTGCCCTTTTTTCACAGACTTTTCAAAATTTTCATATTTTTATTTTAGTCGCAATTTTTTGTTAATTTTTTTGCGAGATTGACGGTTGTCACTAAAAACCGAAATTTACTGTAAGAAGAGCTGCGGCATGCCCCTGTTTTTTTCTGTCATAAAGTTTTGTCGGATGAAGTACTTTCATAATAAAAAGGATTTGGAGCCAAAACTCTCTTGACAAATTCCGCGGAGCAGGATTCGTTACTATTGTCGCCTATGGGAAAACTAATGGTGTATTGTAACCTATAAATTGATCGTTGACCACCATTTCCAAAATGGCCGCCTAAAAAGGCAGGAAAAAATTCAAAATTGTTCAATTTCAATAAGATTTGGTTTCCAAATGGATAGTGATGTTGCGACTTCAAAACCAGTGTTGAAAATTGTTTGTTGACCGCCATTTTCAAAATGGCCGCCAAGAAAGGCGGGAAAAATCAACGTTGTCCGATTTCAATGAAATTTGGTTTCCAAATAGGTATTGATGTCACAACTTCAAAACTGATGTTAAAAATTGTTAGTTGAATGCCATTTTCAAAATGGCCGCCAAAAAAGACGGGAAAATTCAACATTGTCCGATTTCAATGAAATTTGGTTTCCAAATAGATTTTGAAGTTGCGACTTCAAAAACTGATGTTGAAAATTGTTTGTTGACGCTATTTTCAAAATGGCCGCCAAAAGGCGGGAAAATTCAACATTGTCCAATTTCAGTGAAATTTGGTTTCCAAATAGATATTGATGTTATGACTTTAAAACTTATGTTTGAAATTGTCATTGCCCACCATTTACAAAATGATGTTTTGACTTCAAAACTGATGTCGAAAGTGGTCCTTAGCAAGAATGTTTTTTGTCAAAAAATATAGTAAAACATGATCAGACTTTTAAATACAGTTCAAGATATTAGTGGTGTTCCAGCTACCAAAGTTTGAGAGACTGAAGTTCAACTGTATAACTTACAATGTAAGCTTGATTGACATATTGTGCTTCATAGTTCTCATCACAGTATAAGAAATATGTTTAAACTAGATTAAAAAGGGGAACCCTGCCAAAATTTTTTTATGGAAAGGGGGACTTGGAATGTTTTGATTTCAGCAATATGCATTATCTGAATTATAAGTGGAACCCCTGCCAAAATTTTTTTTGAATGATGGTCTGAAATTGGTTGTAATGGATAGTGGTGCTTTAAACTACCGTTGAAACTGCTGAATCTACTTGCCCAATTGGAACCATTCTTGGTGACAACTGTCCATAGTCGGTACCTATTGAAGAATGTGTCTGGTTAGTCTGCATGTATTCCAAGATGGCCGTCAGCGGGAGACATAGTTTAACATTGGACCCTATGGGAAAAACACATTCAAAGACGTTCTTCTCTGAAACTACTTGGTCAGTTTGAATCAAACTTGGTCACAATAGGCCATTAATGGTCTTCTTAAAAAATTACGTCTGACAAGTCTGCACCTCATTCAAGATGGCTGCCAGCGAGGACCATTGTTTAACATTGGACCCTATGGGGAAAACACGTTCAAAGATTTTCTCCTTTGAAACTTCTAGAAAATGAGACACTTTAACATTGGGTTACTTTGGGCTGCAGTTTATGCCAGTCATGGATCAGGTGAGCTATACAGGCTCTTGAGAGCCTCTAGTTTTTGGTCAATAACTTGAGTTTCAGTTGACCAATCCTTATGAAATTTTAACACAATGTTACTTGGGACAAAAGGAAGGCTTGGCGTAGTTTTGGTCATTGTGGCCCCACCCATTTTTAAAAAATGGGCCAAAAAGGGTTGAATTTGATGTTTTCATATATTCATCTGTAGAATCTTCAATATTTATCGGATTTTGATGGGGTTTCTTTCAGTGTCCTTGTGAGGAAATTTCCAATCAGTATTATGCAATGGATTTCAAGTGGCATGTACCGTTC
Source organism: Modiolus philippinarum (assembly GCA_002080025.1). NCBI lineage: Eukaryota > Metazoa > Mollusca > Bivalvia > Mytilida > Modiolidae > Modiolus > Modiolus philippinarum. Next base: position 3,621 of record MJUU01049627.1, read on the forward strand.
ACGAGATAAATGGGGCCCAAAAGGGGCAAATTTCAAAAATTTTAATTTTTTATTTTTAGTCCGATTTTGATGCAGTTTTTTGCATTGGATTCCTTATGAAAAATTAACATAGCACTGCACCATTAGATTTTTGATAACTTGTTTCTTTTCCAACCTATGAGGGGCCCAACATGGCAAAAATTGCAAACATGCAGAATAACTAAAATTTTTATTTTTCATCCGATTTCAATGGGATTTTTTTCTTTAGATTCCTCACATTATAGGCTTTCAGTTCTATGTTAACGGATTTTGTGTAGCTCTTACCATTTCCGAGCTATTAGGGGTCAAAGGGGCCAAAGTTGCAATTTTTAGAAATATGTAAAATCTTTATTTTACATCATATTTTGATGGGATTTTTTTCTTTGGATTCCTCTCAATGTAAGCTGTCAGAAGTATGTCAATGGATTTGATGTAACTCTTACCATTGCCGAGCTATAAGGGGTCAAAGGGGTCAAAATTGCAATTATTAGAAATATGTGAAGTCTTTATTTTTCATTAGATTTTGATGGGATTTTTATGTTTAGATTGTTCTCATTGTAAGCTTTCAGTGATATGGCAGTATATTTTGCGTTGTTCTTTGGTTTCCAAGCTATAATGGGTCAAAGGGGCCAAATTGCAATATTTCAAAATATGTGAGATCTATTTTTCATTGGATTTCAACCTGAGTTTTTTTCTTCTTGATGGTAGTCAACATAATTTCTTAGCTCTTACAATGGATTAAATTTTCACTAGTTTGTGTCCAGTTAATTAATGTGTCAAGGTCCTCAATGTGTTCAGCAAATTACTGTGTCCACATTTATTTTAGTTTACACTTGTTCAAATTTCAGTGGTTGACATGCTGCGGTCATATCATGCTGCGCTCAGCGTAGCCCTTTATTTATTTTTAGTCCAATTTTGATGCAGTTTTTTGCAATGGATTCCTTATGAAAATAAACATAGAGCTGCTCTTTCATATTTTTGACAACCTGTTTCTTTTCCTAGCTATGAGGGGCTGAATGGGGACAAAATTGCAAAGGAGTAGGGGCGATAAGGGCTTTATTTGGCCTAAAAAATAAATTTGGTTGAATTCACAGAATTTTCTCATTGAAATGTTCTATGGATATGGCTCTTCAGTAAACAGTAACACTTCTCGAATATTGATGCATGATTACTGAGTTTTTAAGGCAGGTTCTCTGCCTTCTAGCTGTTAGGAAAAGCCATCTTGAAAATAGTCTGTTTCAACCAGACTCTTACAATTAGGAGACTACTTTATATGAAAAGAGTCTGAATGATCCAGACTATCGTTAAAAAACGTGTACGGCTTACCAGTTATTCATACGAAGGCACAGAAAATAATCCATTCATGTGGCAATACAGTGTCCATTTCATGACCAACTACATCGTTTTATGTGTGTATTGTATTTATTTAATATCTTTTAAAAGATATAATGTTTTTTTTTTATCTCAGAGGACTTAAATTGATATTCGAAATTCTGCGGCGCGCTATGATTTTACAAGTTTTTATGAATGGATACATTGTAACTTCTACTTTCGCTGTTGTAACTCGTAAAAATGTATGTATTTCACAATATATATGACTTTGAACCTTTTAATGGTTATATTGATGTCTACTCTACCTTAAGAAAAAAGGATCAATCAAACTGTAGTTTCGTTTTCTGTTCTGTACAGGTATATACCTCCGGTATATTACGGAGCACTCCCACTTAGTTAATGTTAATGTTTAAATGTAAAAGTCTAAAATAATTTCAGTGCTATGTATATGCAGATCTGTACACGTATTTACAACTATTTAAAATATAAAAGACTAATTCTTCTCGGGGTGGCTGCCCAACGATCAGTAGCATCGTTAGACATTTGTTTAATGTCCCGACATGTGGCGCGTTGTTTTGTTTATCTATTAATGGCCATACTTAGTTACGCCTGCATGACATACGCCGTTGTTCTTTATAGAATACTTATAATACACTTAAATTTTAGAATAATTTAACTATGTCAACAATGAAGCACGGAAGGTTTAAACGTTATCTCCGACGGCGTTCCTAATCACAAGCGTAATCAAGTACAACACTTGTACTTGATCACAAAGATCATCTCGAAGGGCCCAAACTGTCATGTTACAACAGGAGGAAACGCTCGCTTGCTGAATTTTCATCATTTGCAGTGATTCCTTCTTTTGTAGTAATTCATTTTTCACGTTGTGTTGAAACAGAGATGAACTGCGCCAAGGCAAGACGTTCACGGTCATCCGTCATATCCGAAATCTTAGTCAGGTATAAGAAAACACTTCATGCTAGATCACGAAAGTCAAATGTAAAAACGTCAGTTGAAAACTCGTGATGGTCCTGATAAAATATATATACATAATTATTTCATAGTAGATCTAAAAAATAAGTGGCTAAAAGCTTTTCGGCGTCCAGTGTTTGATGATCTTTGATCCAACAGAAAAAACTGATGTGCATGTAGATAAACTGAAATACAAATATGCAATGCTCTACCAGAGATCCATCATAAGAAGAAGTCTCCAACCCATTCCATATGTTTTGGAAGGTGTTAGATAAGGCCACAGGGACTTGCTTCGGCCTAGAAAAATAAGTTTGATATTTAACAAAAGTTTTTTTCTAGACTGGGAGCAAGTCCCACTCCCTGTGATAACGCCGTTATCAGTAACAATCTCTACAGGTGGTTCCTTCAGATCTTGTTCCAGTGAATATTAATGTAATCATGAAAACAAGTAATTGTTTAAATCACAGTCAAATAATCATCAAAGTGTTAACAACATTAATCAAGCCACCAAGTGTAACACTTGTCTGGAATACAAAGAGGAACGAGGCAATGGAATGTAAATAGAGTTTTAAATAAATTGCCAACAACCCATACAAAGACTGAAAAGACAACCCAAACCGGGAAGGAAAACTTCGGATTTTAATTCTTGAAAAAATTACATGCCAAGATTTCAGCAAAACAGTAATAATTAGAGGACTTCTGTGAATACCCAGGAACCTGCCTTAACAGCATTCCATGCTTTGATTTAGTGTAGAAGAAGGGACAAATTGAATATTTCGTTGAAAAATGACAAATTTGACCAATTTGGACTTCTTTTTCTGTAAAAGAAACATAGAGCACATGCAAGAACCACAAAAATATTTATATGATAGGTTCAATTCATTTGTACCAATAAGTTGGTAAATTATCTAATTGGTTCTTGGGTGTGCTCGATATTTCTGGTAAGGAAAACTGTTAAAAAATCTGCCAAATTCTGTATATTTCTATGAAAATGCTTAAAAGTAACCTTTTCATGATGTCAGAACTGTACCTATTGTGACGTCATTGGTTCTAAAATTTGTATTTTTTATGTAAATAGGATCTCAACTTGGAAACAAACACAAAACAAAATCTTGAAGTGCAACTTAGAAATTCACTGGAATCTTGGGCCAAATCAACCCCTTATCGCACCCTACCTGAAATTTTTATTTTTCATTGGATTTCGATGGGATTTTTTCCTTTGGATTCCTCTTGACATAAGCTTTCGCGTAGCTATTACCGTTTCCCAGCTACAAGGGGTCAAAGGAGCAAAAATTGCAATTTTCCTAAATATGTGAAATCTTTAATTTTTATCGGATTCAAATAGATTTTTTTTTTTTATTCCTCTTGATATATGCTTTCTGTAGTACAGTTATGGATTAAGCATAGCTCTTATTATCCATTAGTGATCAAAAGGGTTGATTTTTTCCCCTAGTTTTTGTCCTGCTAATTACTGTGTCGAGCCCCTTTTTGTGTCCATCTCATTATTGTGTCAAGCTTTTTACTGTGTCCACATTCACTTTAAACTACACTTGTTCGAATTTTAGGGGTCGACATGCTGCGGTTGTATCCTGCTGCGCTCGGCTTAGCCCTTTATTGGACACTAACATACTCTCATAGATTTAAAAAATCTGACATTGGGTAAAAATGATTTGCTTGATGAGATCTACCTACCATGCAATTTGGAAGAAAATCTGAAAACCCAACTTGGGGTTATAGCCTTTTTCCGTACAATTTTCAAAATCTTTTATTTCAAAAAGTGTAACAGATAGAGGTCAAGTGTAAATTGGAAAAAGGGTCTACCAACCTTGAAATTTTGAAGAAAATTCAAAAACCATTGTAGGAGTTATTGCCCTTTTTTCACAGAATTTTCAAAATTTTCATATTTTTGTCTTATTTCCAAAACTAACTAAGATTAAGGTTAATTAAGTGTAAAATGTTTATAAAATGTTTGCCATGCTGTGGCACCTTCAAAACTGCAGTTGGAATTTGTTCGTTGACGACTATTTTCAAAATGTCTGCCATAAAAAGGGGGAAAATTCAACATTGTCCGATTTCCATAAAATTTGGTTTTCAAATTAATATTGATATTCTGACCTCAAAACTGGTGTTGAAAATTGTTCGTTGACTGCCATTTTTAAAATGGCTGCCAAAAAAGGTCCGAAAATTCAACATTGTCCGATTTCAATGAAATTTGGTTTCCAAATATGTATTGATTTTGCAACTTCAAAACAGGTGTTAAGTATTGTTTGTGGACCCCAATTTTTAAAATGGCTGCCAAAATGGCTGGAAAATTCAACATTGTCCGATTTCAATGAAATTTGGTTTCCAAATAGATATTGATGTTTCAACTTCAAAACGGGTGTTGAAAATTGTTCATTGACGGCCATTTTCAAAATGGCTGCCAGAAAAGGAGGGAAAATTCAACACGGTCTGATTTCAATGAAATTTGGTTTCCAAGAGGATATTGATGTCGCTACTTCAAAACCTGTGTTGAAAATTGTTTGTTGACTTCCATTTTCAAATGGCTCTTCAAAAAGGAGAGAAAATTAAACATTGTATGATTTTAATGAAGTTTGGTTTCCAAATAGATATTGATGTTGTGACTTCAAAACCAGATTTGAAAATTGTTTTTTGACCACCATTTTCAAAATGGCCGCCAAAAAGGCTTTTTGACCGCCATTTTCAAAATGGCTGCCAAAAAGGCTTGAAAATTCAGCATTGTCTGATTTCAATGACATTTTGTTTCCAAATAGATATTGATGTTGTAACTTAAAAAAAGATTTGAAAATCGCTTTTTGACCACCATTTTCAAAATGACTGCTAAAGAGGCTTTTTGACCTCCATTTCAAAATGGCCGCCAAAAAGACTTGAAAATTCAATATTGTCTGATTTCAATGACATTTTGTTTCCAAATAGATATTGATGTAACTTAAAAATATGGTGTTAAAAATTGTTGTTGACCGCCATTACAAAATGATGTCTCAACTTCAAAACTGGTGCCGAAAGTGGTCCTTAGCAAGAACGTCTTTGTCAAAAAAGCCCAACAAAGAAATTCAGCAAAATGTGATCAGACTTAAAATACAGTTCAAGATATTAGTGGTATTTTAGCTACCAAAGATTTAGAGATTGAAGTTCAACTGTATAACTTACACTTTTAGCTTGATTGTGGCATCTGGATGCCAGGTGAGTGATACAGGCTCCTGGGAGCCTCTGGTCTTTCGGTGAAAGTATCCCACTATGATTGATTTGAAGTAGTTTTGTTTGGTCTGAAATGTCAAGTTCCCATATGAATATCAAGTCATTTGGTTAAATGTCAAATTTACACATGAATAAACTTGGTAACAGGGTAAGTTCACAAGTTCGAGTTGTATCAGTAAGCTACTTATAATGTTAAGTTCACTCATTAATATCAAGTTATTTGGTTAAATGTCAAGTATACACACCAATACACACAACAATAAACATGGTAACTTGTCAAGTTTACAAGTTCCAGTTGTATCAGTTAACTTGGTAAAATGTCAAGTTAACACACATTTTAAGTTATTTGGTTAAATATCAAGTTTACACACCAATAAACATGGTAACTTGTCAAGTTTACAAGTTCCGTTTGTATCCATAAACTAGGTAACCTGTCAAGTTAACAAGTTACAATTGTATCAGTAAACTTGCTGAAATGACAAGTTTGAATGTAAATATATCATATTATTTGGTTAAATGTCAAGTTGACATATCAGTGAACTTGACATAATGTTCAGTTCACACTTCAGTAAACTTGACATAATGTTCAGTTCACACTTCAGTAAACTTGATTAAATGTCAAGTTTACACACCTATTAACATGACAAATTGAAAATAAACATGTTGGTTGACCTGATAAAATGTTTAGTTCACACAAAACATGTCAAGTTCACACACATCTGTTACCTTGGAAAAACATCAAAGAACTTGGTAAAATGTAAAGTATACACAACATTTACCTTTGGCAATATTGGGTAATTCTATATAAATATTGGGTAATATTTACATGATTTATCTGTAGGAACTCTTCTCTATGATCTTCATTATAACCAGTACCGTTTGAAAATACACAGAAAAAAATATAATGAAACACAAAATGCAGACTCTTTAGGGATAGAAGTTGTATCATTAGTAAAAATGGTAAGAATTCTGAGTAAAGTTACTTATTTCTAAAAGACCTTCAGGAGTTAATTGTATTCATGCTGAAATCATTAACATTATACAAGATCTTTCTTAAGTTCCATGATGTCAAACCATTTAACTGCTGGCTTCATTATCAGAAACAACCAGGCTTTTAATTGGCTCATGGTGTGTTAGATTGATTAAAATATTTTTTATAACATTTGAGTGAGTGGAACTGTTTGTTGTAGCAATAGATTGGCTCTGTAATCTAATAAGAATAGGTTTTTATAGCTCAATTGCTGAGGCTTTTCATGGCTACAAGCAATTTTGAGGAATCTACAGACACTTTCTTTTTTTGGCTCAACTAACCCAAAGGGTCAGTGTGAGCTATTGCCATTACTTGCTGTCCGTCCTCCATCATCCGTCCGTCGTCTGTTAACTTTTCACATTTTCATCTTCACCGCTGAAACCACTGAAGTAAATTCAACCAAACTTTACAGGAATGATGTATGGAAGGTCCTGTACAAAGACTGCTCAATTCATTCCTATCCGATAATAAACATGTCCACCAGCACGGAACACAGTTTAACATTGGACCTTATGGGAAAATCACATTTTCATCTTCTCCTCTGAAAATGTTGAAGCAAATTCAACCAATTTGTATGGAATGATGTACTGAAGGTCCTTTTGAAAGGTTGCTCATTTTGTTCCAATTTGACAAAAAACTTGGCGGCCATGGCAGAACTTAGGTTTTACATTGGGCTTTATGGGAAAAATCACATTTTCATCATCTTTTTTGATATAATTGAAGCAAATTTAACTAAACTGTATTGGAATGACGTATAGAAGGTCCTTTGCAAAGGTTACTTATTTCAATAGGACAAAAAACATGGGTGCTAATGGAGAACATAGCTAAACATTAGACCCCATTGGTAAAAAACATCATTATTATCTCGAAGCCATGAAATGGCTGGAGAGATATTGATATGGCAAGAAAAAATCACGTGCCCCGCATAAGGCTTCAAGCCTATTAACAGCTCTAAAAGATGATCTTCGTGCTTCCGATAAAATATAATGCGCTAGTTTCTTTCAAAGTCGTATACATTTAGTATTTAAGTTATGTTTCTTCATTTTCTTGAGTTTAATACAGTGTTGTTTTAATAAATTGAAAACAATATGCATATTTATCAAATTACTCGTTTTTTTTATATTGCGTCTCGGATCAACGAACTTGTCGCGCAGTAATTTGCGAGATGAAAATAACATTGTTTACCTGTGACAGTACATATATTTATAGCAATGAAATCAACATGCGAAATCACACTATCCTATTATTTTCACGTATTACGGAATAACTTAATACATGCAGACGTATGTAGCAGTTCTTTGGATGACTACGAAGTTTTGCCACATGTAGATTTTCAGGGCTTCGAGATTCAGCTCCATCAGAGCTTTGATTTGGTTATGCATGGCATAGAAGTATTTTGTCTTTGTCAGGTGCGATACAGGCTCAGTCTCTGAGCCTCTAGTTCCTCTTTATTAAAGAAATCATACCAGATTTTCTCTGCTCTAGAGGGCAGGTCCCCAGGAAGCTACGTGCCAATAGTTTTGGTAATACTTTGCAGATAGCCCTATAAAAATGGACTCTTATTAAGACAGAAAAATGATAAAACGCCCCCTTTTTAGAGGCAAAAAATTTAACCTGTCTAAGACTTAAGTCATTTCCAAAATCAACAACCATATGGTTGAGGTTCTGTGGGCATAGTATATCTTATATTACTGTGTTTGGTGTGTTTGACACTAGTTTATGTAGTAAATACTGCTTCCAAGATGACCATGTGGAAATGAAGACCCTGGTCAAGACAGCAGGAGTGAAAATGATACCCTGTTTAAGACAAACAGATTGAAAAAAAAACATTACCCATTCCTGTGGCACACTCATACTATCTGATAAATAGCAAGCAGGATCCACACACATTAAAATGTAAAATAAGCAAGATAAGGGATTAGGTAAAAAAAAATCACAAACAAACAAAAAACATAAAAATCTGTGAGAAAAACAATTCAAATTGTAGCTTAAAAAACAACACAAATTCTAATAGTGTAGCTTAATAAAAAAGACAGCACAAAATCTGAAATAAAAACCATTCTAGTATTTGGTAAAAAAAAGGTTAACAACACAAAATCTGTGAGAAAAACAATTTCAGTTGTAGTTAAAATAAACAACACAATTGTAGCCAAAAAAATATCAATTGTGAGAAAACACCCCAGTTTAATAACTTATTAAAAAGGGCAACACTACAAAATCTATGAGAAAAACAATGCAGTTGTCGAAAAAAAGACAACACTACAAAATCAATGAGACCAGTGTAGTTGAAAGAAGTCAGACCCATCAGATTTAACTGAAAAATGACTTGGTTCTAACAAACTCTTGGGCCACAACAGACCTAGGATAAAAAACAATCCATAAAATTGGACCAAATGTCAGATGAGAAAAAGGATAGAAAAAGTTTTAAATGACGCTAAAGACGTCATTTAAATTTGTAAGTTGTGAATAGGAGTTTTTACCATGGCTGGGATGACATCACCAAAAGCCAAGGGTTATGTAGGTTCCTGGCTATAGCATAAATGATGCATGGTATGAAAGGAATAAACTGTATTTTACTTTAGGCTTTATATCCTTCTGAATGCAACATTTGAGGCAATTTAGATCACTTTTGAACAATTAGGGTTTATTTTGTTAACAACATGATTTGAGTTATTTTATTTGCCTAAACATTAATTTTTTCTTCAAATTCTGCCATATTTTCAATTACAAGGGTTAGTTATAATTGAATTTGTAAGTTGTGAATAGGAGTTTTTACCATGGCTGGGATGACATCACCAAAAGCCATTATTATAATTATGTTTCACACTGGGAGGATTTTCAATAGCAAAATTGATCCTTCATAAAGTTTCAATGGAAAAGACATTTTCTATAAGCCTTATCAGTTATACGATTAATTACCAGTGACAAAGCATACGAATTTCCCATCAAAACCTCATAATCAAAAACACAACACTTGCGCTTGTGTATACTCAACTTCTGCCACAACGAAGTAATTTTGATATTTACATGATATTAACGTTTATAACATGTATGCAATCACTATTCATTTGCCGTCAGTAATAGTGATAGAATATAAAGTCAATATTGCTATAGGAGAGCTTTCTTCTGGATTGTAATTCTCCGTGAAATGATCTATTAACTTAAAAATCAGCAAAGAAGATCAGTATGTCTGACTGTGCGATTTACCAATAAACTGATGACATAATCAATACCAATGGTGAATTTACCGCTAACAAAATGCCAAATATTTAACCAATGTTTATGAAAAATAAATCTCTGTGTATAATGAAATTGTTTTTTTTTTTAAGTAAAAAAAAACTGAATGCAACATCTTCTAAAGATTATTGGTTAGCTTTCTCAATTAGTCCATTATACATCTATTAACTGCAAGGGGAATTTGCTTGAAAACAAAAGGAAAAATATACAACATATTTTTCTCGATAATTATTTTCTATCATTATTTTTATGTCCCTTGCAAAAGTATATGGGATATAGATTTTTACCGTCGACGGCATAAAGGTAAAAGAACTTTTATGTGATGTATCCAAACCATTTTAAATCGAGATATAATAAAAAGGTCCTGGGTTTGGCAAATCTGTCTGCTAACTAGCAGTACCTCTGTAAAAAGCTCTATTAAGCTTGATGTTTGATGTAAAAAGCTCAAACATCTAATAAACTATGCTTTGTCTTGTAGTTAAAAGGATGTGTTTTCACAGAGCATCAGTAAATAACAATTTTAAATTTAACTACTGCATGGCCTGATGGTAGATGGTCTTTTTAAGCTTGCCCCAACCAAGATAAGGTGGACTATTGGAGGACTGATTGAAAGAACCAAAACAACAATGCCATTGTGACTTAAAAATAAAATAATGGGAAACAAAACAAAGAACAGTGGGGGTTAAAATTAGCAAAAATGTGCGGCATGTCAAGACATACCCAAACTGCTATTTTGAAGAAAATCTTGCTATCATTATGGAATTAATTTTCCTTTTTGCGTAAAAATTTCATGCGTATACCGGTGTCCGTCCGTCCGTCTGTCCGTCCGTCCACACGTCGTACTCTAACTAGAGAACGCTTTGAACATTTTTCTTGAAACTTTGCAGGATTGTTGGATATGACGGAAGAAAGCTCCCTATCATTTTTTTTTGTCGTCGAATTTTTCGTTCCAGAGTTATGGGACTTTGATTATTTAAAAAAAGCTTGAAATTGCAGTTTTCGTCCACATGTCGTACTCTAACTAGAGAACGCTTTGAACATTTTTCTTGAAACTTTGCAGGATTGTTGG
>MJUU01049627.1:23838-35408 GCA_002080025.1 Modiolus philippinarum
GGGATCCTTTGTTTTTGTCCACGATTTAGACAGTGTAACAATACCCGACCCCACTCTTCCCTATTGAGTAACCTCTCCCAGCAGTTACTGGTACAGATAGATAAAGCTTCTAATTGACTATATGCAGAGAATAACACATATTTCTACATTGCTTCAAATTCTCAAATTTTAGAACTTTAATTATGCACTTGCCCTGACATTCCTGCCATTAGGGGATCAAAAAATATTTATTGGTATTTTATTGATTGATTCAATTTCAAATANTATCAATAAAATAAAATTGAAAATAAAAAAAAAATGATCATATATACTGGTAGCTCCTATCTTCGTGGTACGTAGCTACGTAGTAACGGTGACGTCACAGTTAAAAATTTGGTTGAAATGAACGTGAATACCACGAAGAAGTGGAACCCACGGAGAAGTGAGATGAGAGTAATTAAAGAATAGGTCTTTTGATAATGGAATGAAGTAAAGTTCCACTGAAAAATCATTTTCTTGTCGTGACAATTTGTTCATATTTTTGACTCCAACATGCTACACCCTGACGCAACTCGCAGTCACAGTACTTCAAGCCCTTTGATTATTGCAGTTATCGATCCTGGATGGCTGGAAGTATATTTCCGGGGTAGCAGACGCTTGTTGTTTTGACGAATTTTCTCAATCATTTGAGCATTATGTTATTGAAAAGCAAAATGCCATTTTATTTGGAAAGTATTGGTCAAATATACGTCAGTATATAACAAGATGCAGTCCCCAAGCAGGAGTCAAAATTTGGGACAAAGGAGTGAGCATTGTAAATGCTCAGCATCAAGGTAAGACTTCATATTTTGATTGGATTCCCTGTAAATGGATTGTATGGGTACGTTCGATGAATAAATGCCAGTCCTGAACGTATGCTATGAGCAACATGCACGTCTACAATAGCAACTTGCAATTGTCGTCGCAATGTCAATGATCATGCAATTTTTATTTAATTAAGCAGTGAAAACAACCGTCGCGAAGTTACATAGTTACATTTATTTTGCTGACAAAACCTTCCCTGGCGTCTTGTCCATACTGCATGACTGTCTATAAGTTGTAATTTAGTGTATAAACAAATATACTTAAAATTATTGCGTAACGATATTGATCCGCTTTATCGTTGTCATGGTTGCATATATTCATTCGTAATTTCTCGGTTATTATCATGACCCTTTTGGATGCAGTGGAATTCCGAATGGATTTATATGTCTTTAGTTTCGTACCAGAATTCCCCAGTAAAACTGTTTTTATTCTGTTTTCTTCATTTCGATTTTACCATCAACATGTTTGAATGGCCATCAAGCAACGTATTCATATGCTTTATTTTTTACACATATTTTAGAAATCTTCTCTGAAAGATTAATGTGTCCATTTGCATATATTTCCAAGAACGATAACTCTCGACGCAGGGATATTTTCAACTCATAGTATTGGGAACAAAATTGCAGTTTCCAAAATATATGGAAGCTTCGCTTCCTAATATTGACACAAGTGATTTGATATCTGAACTTGAAAAGGAGACAGGACAGTGGTCACAAAAGGGTTCGTAGATTTACCCAAAGGTACCCAAAGCTACCCAAAGGGACCCAAAGTTATCCAAAGGGACCTAAGAAATACCCAAAGGTACCCTAGGGGATCTAAAAAAATAACTTAATCGTGTCTAAATGTGCTTCTTAAATGCCAATTGAGCGTAAATTCACTAGACCTGTGGGGCACAGACACTTGTTTCCTAAAAAATGAAGAAAAATGACAATACCTTTAATTTAGGGTCCAAGTATGAGTGAATTACCAAAAATATGTCAGTGCGAGCAAGTGTTAAAACTATTTTACCATGGGTATTGCCTTCTGATTAATGCAAAATGTTAAATGCCTTAAAAGGAATTAATTACCGGCACTACTGTCATGTGCTATTTGTTCCTTCATATATTTGTTCCAAAAGGATAAAGTTATAGAATATTTGTTCCAAGGAATAAATATTATAGATATGTTCGCGGAATAAACATTATATAACAATTATGTTCCAAAACTTTGAAAAGGAAGAAATATTATGCCAATATTTATAATATTTGTTCCCAAAGAACTTTTGTAATAGGGAACAAAACATGTAAAGAGGGGGCAAGACCTTTCCTTTTAATGTATTTTGGGCATTTCAAACTGGTTGTTAAATGTTGTTGGTGAAATAAATCAGTTGTTAACTGTATTTTAACCATTTGGTGTTTTCTATTCTGTTGAATGTTTACTTTGTGTTAACTGTATTGTAATAGGAAAATAAAAGCTTTGTGTGACTGTTGATGAGACGGTCAAGACCTTTTTTTCTGTTAATGTGTTTTGGACATTTTAAGCTGGCTGTTAAATGTATTTTGGGAAAATTTTAGATTGTTAGACTGTTAATGTTTATGACTTTAAGTGTTTGTGGATTGTTTCCCCGAACTTGCAGATCTGAACATGTATGAAACTTTCCTTAGTACATTCCATATCATATTTTTTCTCCAAAATTAATTCACAGTTTCTTGTTTATTTCGCGCTAATAATAATTAGATGCTTCTGTGTACTTTGCATGATATATAAATGATAAATTTATTGCATCAATTGGCACGTGGATTTGTCAGCAGGGTGACATTTATTGTTCAGGTCGATAAGATTAATTGTTTATAAGTAAAACAGAGACATTTTCAGTTTTATTAAATTTGTATAAATGCATATATATTTATTAATATTTCTGATATTTGATATTTTCTCTAAACATGCTTAATATCAGTTTTTAAATAACTATACATGCATTGACATAAAAAGGAAACATGCTTTTTTCTAATCTTATTTGAATTATATAACATTAAAACATGACATGAAAGTACCCAAGTATGTCAATAAATCACTTCAATTACATCAATATGTATGTAATACCAGACCAGATGCCCAAGTGTTAATTGATGATAAGATAACACTCAGTTATCAAATATTTTTCTTCATTAATTTCTAATTATGACCAATTAAACAAACTGTTTTGTCATCCAAAAATCTTTTATTTAATCAGCGTTGTAAAGCCTTTCGCCCCAGACTTGGAAAAACTACTACTTACCATGCATTTAAAAACAATTTATCCATTTTTTAGCTGAATTTCACTTTAAATATATAATTTTAATCCCAATTATAAAAAAAATGGTTGCTAACAAGAATTCCTCAAAATTTGAGTCAATAATTTTTTAAATCTATTGTTTTCAAAAATGTAAATGATTGTTTATTTTAATCTTTTGGTCGTTTGCTGAACGACAAATATAAAATACTTTAACTGTTGGATTGATTTCTTGTCACTTATACATAAAACACACCCTATTTAAAATAATATAAATGGACTACACGATCATTTCTGCAACATACATGTATATGCCTCATCAGCAGCACTGGAGCAAAAAGAAAGGAAATCCAAATATTTGTGGAAACAAAACCAAATAAAGTTAAAGAGAGAGCCACAATAAAGGAATTGTGTCCTTATCTTCCGGAAAATATCTCATTGTAGATATTAATGAAAATGACATTCTCATGTGCATGCAAGACATATATTTACATGGCCTTCTAGACTTCAATAAAAATTCCACTTCACAACAATATATCATCAATATCTTGATAACATACGAAAATATCATAATAAAACTATCTAAACACCACCAACAAAGTAAAATACTTTCCAGCTTTCATAACTAGAAAGTTGTGATTACGGAAATAAAAGAGGAGTTTCAAAAATTAACAAGGCACATCATGATAAACTCGTCGCCTCCACTTAAATTGCCAATATCTTTTTTAATTAATCAATATTTTTATTTCAAATTTTCTAAACAACACTATAAAATCCACTTTTCGACTTAGAAACATGTCGATTAAATTAATAGTACTAGTAGTTTAAGAAGTTCTGGTGTGGCTGTATCATATTTGTTGTGATAAATATGGGTTGATCATAGCGTTGCCAATCTCTGTAATTATATGTCTCTGACTGGCCTTAGTCACGGGAGTTCACACTGCGAGTGCCTTGGTTATGAATGTTGTTTTTGTTTCTGTGCTTTGTGGCTGTCTGGTGTCATTGTTTTCTGTGTTCTCATGTCTGTGGACTTCGATTTTTGTAAATACTACACCTTTGTTCCTTCGGTATTCTACTGCCGTTGTTTCACAACATAAAATATATATACATCTCAAGCACTGGGACGTCATTCTCATGTCCAAGTACACCGGACTTAGTTGAAATAAAATTCAAGATATACATCTCAAGCACTGGAAATTGTTTTTTCAAACTCAATATGCACAAGTTATTGACAATTAAAGTACGTAAAATCTCCAATTTTATAAATCATGTTGCATAATAAATTATTAGTAACTTCGGTATTTTTGATATTTATTACCACTGGGCCGATGCCTCTGCTGGTGGACTGTTAGTCCCCGAGGGTATTCACCAACCCAGTAGTCAGTACTTCGGTGCTGACCCGAAAACCGATTTTATTTAAATTTGCAATATCTAAATTTTACCAAATTTTGTTTAAAACTAAGGAGTATCTCCCTCCTGCATAGCTCTGTCCTTAGCTGAATTTTGGCTTTTCTATTTAGACCCTTTTGGTTATTTGTTCTTCATCAGATTTGACACGTTTTGGTCAATGACTTCCAAATGTTTTGGTTTTATCTGCACTGATTAGACATAATTTGTCGAAATGCGCATATGCAGAAAATAAATTAACAGTAACTTCGGTATTTTGATATTTATTACCACTGGGCCGATGCCTCTGCTGGTGGACTGTTAGTCCCTGAGGGTATTCACCAACCCAGTAGTCAGTACTTCGGTGCTGACCCAAAAACCGATTTTATTAAAATTTGCAATATCTAGATTTTACCAAATTTTGTTTTAAACTAAGGCGTATCTCCCTCCTGCATAGCTCTGTCCTTAGCTGAATTTTGGCTTTTCTATTTAGACCCTTTTGGTTAATTGTTCTTCATCAGATTTCATCAGATTTCACGCGTTTTGGTCAGTGGACTTCAAAATGTTTTGGTTTTATCTGCACTGATGAGACATAATTTGTCAAAATGCGCATATGCAGAAAATAAATTAACAGTAACTTCGGTATTTTGATATTTTATTTACACATTCTGTACTTGTTAACTCACAAATCGATAATGTGATAAAAAAGTATTGGTGCACAAAAACTCTTTGTATTTTAAGGTCCCTTTGGGTATTTTTAAGGTCCCTTTGGGTACCTTTGGGTAAATTTGAGTACATTTGGGTAACTTTGGGTACCTTTGGGTAAATCTATGGACCGGTCACAAAATGCTGTTGAATGATCTTTTGTTGGTCATTTTTCATAATCATATTCAGGGTCATGACTGGACATCCAATATGTCTATATTATTAAAATGTGTGAAAAGGGCATTTTAAACACAGGTAATCAGTAATGACAAAGGTTGACTGTGTGACAATGGTCACAGTAACCTTACCCAAGATGTACCTGTGTGCAAAGTTTAATGACCTTACCTTTCATACTGAGATATGAATGAAAAATTGTCACAAACATAGACACCGGGGGTACTCTAATTTTTCTCCTACACTAAAATTCTGTCTTGAAACTAGTGAGTAAATATGAATCTTAAAGCTCAGCTTAAAAAATTTTTAGCTCAGTTTTAAAAATATATGTTGTGCAATGGCCAAATTCACATGATTCAACAAGGTAAAATTAGGCCTAAATAAAATGGTGAAAAGGGTGAAATATACGCAATAAAAAAAAGAATAAAGAAAAAAGAAAGAAATACTGATTCAAATTTGCAGTCTTACGCTCTTTTAGTGTGGGGCAAACTATGGTCACATCTCAGTGGGTCGGCTTAATCTCTTTATGAAAATCATAGTGGTTTTTCCTTCCGTTTGTCCCACAGTTTAGGCAGCAGGGCCTAAAATTTTGGCGAGTATTTCTCTCTTTTGGGATTTTTAACTGTTTTTTTTATTTTGTATATTTTGTTCTTTTTTGTCATTTTTTGTTCACCTGGCTGAAGGCCATGTTAGCTTTTGTCATCACTTGACATTCGTTGTCCACCCTTTGTCCATCTGTGTGTCGGTTATCTTTTCCCAATTTCATGTTCTCCTCTGAAACTGCAGGAACAAATTTAACCAAGTCAACCAAACTTTACAGAGTTTGCAAAAAGTTTTTTTGGCATGTCAGTCATGGGTCTGGCAAATTTAAGCTTTGTGCCAGCTCTTCAAAACTTTTGCTGGTTCTACAAAATTTCTTCAATTAGTAATCTTAAAATAATATGATTAAATTTNGGGGCACTTTACAGGCACTTGTTTCTTGACATGGTTAGCCCGATAGGGAAGATGTGGTGGGGTTACCATTCACAAGAAATATATGCTTGTTTGGTATTTAGATTTTTCATTGTCATTACTTGAACCACAGGGCATTGTTACTGATTAGGTATTGTTTACTTCCTATGCATATACACAAACAAGGGCAGACATTTTTGTTGCACCTGTTTGCCTCAACCCCTGTTTATTTTGTTTAGTCCTTTCAGTATATTCAAAACCTGGTCTAGTTCACTCCAAGAGATATTTATTAGGGCCGGCCATCAAATGGCCACACCCTATAGTAATCAATCTGTCTGTCCATCTGTCAGTCTGTCTGTCAGTATTTCCTATGTCGTACGATAACTTAAGATTGCCTTCACAGATTTTTATAATTTTTATACTCACTGTTGGACTTGACCAAAGTCCCTTTCGATTTTGAGGAACTTAGAAAACTAAAAACTTAATTAGCTCACCTCACGAAGTGAGGGGGGCTTATGTGATGCCCCTAGCGTTGGCATCAGCGTCTGCGTGCATGTTCATGTCCAGTTACTGTAAGTTTACGTGGAAATTTTCGCGCAGGGGTAATTTTCGCTATGTTTGCAGAAAGGAAAAATGCGTGAAAATATCCCTCATGCGAAAAGTTTGTTTATTTAAATGTTTTATTTAAGGAAGTCAAGAATTGTTCCATACCAACAATGATTTCCGCGAAAATTACTCCCACGCGAAATGTTTGTTACTGAAAATCGCGAAAAAACACCCGCGAAAATTTCCATGTTTACAGTAGGTAGAATGGTTAAAATCCATTCGTGCTTACTGACATGTGCGACATCAACCATATTGGAATGCATGATGCATGTTGGGATGACAGCTGCAAGGCATGCTTCAGATGCTGTCTGTGACGTACATTTAACGCATGAGCGACTTGGTTTGGTAGAATGGTTAAAGTCCATTCCCGCTTAATGACATGTCCCACATCAAACATATTGGTATGCATTTTTAATGGCGGCGCCCTATAGTAATCAGTCTGTCCGTCCGTCCGTCTGTCTGTCTGTCCGTCTGTCAGCATTTCCTTTGTCGTACGATAACTTAAGATTGCCTTCACAGATTTTTTATGATTTTTATACTCAATGTTGGACTTGACCAAAGGAAGGTCCCTTTCGATTTTGAGGAAAATCGGAAAACAGTTTTTGGGGAAAAACTTAGCTTTTATATGAAAAAATGCATATTTTGAGAATTACCTCTATGTCGTACGATAACTTGAGATTGCCTTCACAGATTTTTATGATTTTTACACTCGATGTTGGACTTGACCAAAGGAAGCTCCCTTTTGATTTTGAGGAAAATTGGAAAACAATTTTTGGGGAAAAACTTAGTTTTTATATGAAAAAATGCATATTTTGAGAATTACCTCTATGTCGTATGATAACTTAAAATTGCCCTCAAGGATTTTTATGAATTTTATACTCGATGTTGAACTTGACCAAAGGAAGGTCCCATTCGATTTTGAGGAAAATCGGAAAACAAATTTTGGGGAAAAACTTAGCTTTTATATGAAAAAATGCATATTTTGAGAATTAACACTATGTCATACAATATCTTAAGATTGCCTTCACGAATTTTTATGGTTTAAATACTCAATGTTGGGCTTTACCAAAGGAAAGTCCCTTTCAATTTTGAGGAAAATTGGAAAACAATTTTTGGGAAAAAACATAGTTTTTATATGCGAAAATTCATATTTTGAGAATTGACTCTATGTCATATTATAACTTAAGATTGGATTCACAGATTTTAAAAATTTTTATACACAGTGTTAGAGATGATCAAAGGAAGGTCCCTTTTGATTTTGAGGAAAATTGAAGAGCACATAAGGGTAAAAACTTTTTTTTTTTAATGTTTTCAAAAGTTTTTATTCCGAGTTGAGTTAAATCACAGGCCTGTGGGGCCTTTTCTGACATTGTCAGTATTCTAGTATGATTACAACTACAACATTGTACAATGCATGTTTCAGATGCTGTCGGTGATGTTCATTTTAGGCATGAGCAACTCAGTTAGGTAGAATGGTTAAAGTTCATTCCTGCTTACTAACATGTCCCAAAAATTTTATGGTCGTATTATTGTATGGTGTTGGCGTCTGTGGACAGCATAACTTTGATTTTATAAAGCTTTGTACAAATATTAATGAAGACTAAGATCAGTGAAATGGAAAAATTGGGTTAAACTCAAAATTATACATACATGATATATGTGAAATATAATTAGGGATAACAGTAAGATTTGAATTATGTTTGGGTCTTTTCAGCATGAGAATGAAGAAGCTTTGGAAGTTACTCAGCATGAGCATAATGAGAATAAAGAATCTTTGGAAATTTTTGAAGAAGACAAAAGTACTTCTAATGAGGAATCTTCGCAGGTAAGTTAAGATTCTGATAAGATTCATTGTCTGCACTAAATTAGCTCATATAACCAAAAAATTGCGGGGAAAAATATTGGTCTGTTCAGGACATGGGAGTTGTTTTAAAATATTGAGCTAAGCTCATATTTCTGATGATAAAAATGTATTTTTATACGACCACAAAAACTTTTGAGGTCATATATTGGTATGATACTGGCATCGTCCGCAGCGGTCGCGTCTGTAGACACTTCGTTTTTGTGCAATAACTTAAGTTCTGGTTGACCAATCCTTATGAAATTTTAACACAATGCCTTGGCACAAAAGGAAGGCTGGGATTGGTTTTGGTTATTGTGGCCCCGCCCGTTTCTAAAAAAATTAGGCCAAAAAGGGCAAAATTAGGTGTTTTTGTATATTTGGCGTAGAAAACAGTTCGAGATAGAGGGTGTTCGAGCTGTTGAGATCGAACAATGTTGTAACTTGCAAAAAGGGACCACAAAAAGGGTTCAAGACATCCAGAGTGTTCAAACTGTTGCAGTTCGAGCTATCAAAGATCTACTCTATTTGACTGTAGAATATTAATTATTTATTGGATTTTGATGGGGTCTCTTTCAGCGTGCTCCTGAGAAAATTTCCAATCTGGAGATACCAACAGATTTCACGTCGCTTGTACTGTTCTTGAGATAAATGGGGCCCAAAAAGGGCGATTCTCAAAAATTTTAATTTTTTTTATTTGTAGTCCGATTTTGATGCAGTTTTTTGCAATGGATACCTAATGAAATACTAACATAGCGCTGAATCATCAGATTTTTGATATCTTATTTCCTTTCCGAGCTATGAGGGCCCAAACGGGGCCAAAATTGCAAGTTAAAAAAATATGTAGTTTCTGTTTCCTAAAAAGTGTACAATAAAAAATTATTGCAAACTAATATGTAAAAAAGAAATAAAATTATTCATGAAGTCATTTTATAATTTATTACAGAAACACACTGGGAACGGCAGTGTAAACCCAACTCCCTTTTATGAATGAGGATGAGGAGCCAAGTGCAGAAATGGATAATTTGAGCAGCCCCTCAGAAAGTGGAGATGAGCTCAGAGCAGAAATAGGTAATAATTTGAGCAGCCCTTCAGAAAGTGGGGATGAGGAGCCCAGTACAGAAATGGATGATTATTTGAGCAGCCCTTCAGAAAGTGGTGATGAGAAGCCCAGCGCAGAAATGGATGATTATTGGAGCAGCACTTCAGAAAGTGGGGAATTCAATCAATAAATGGATTCTTAAGAAACTTTTAAAAGAAATGGATTAGCAACTTCAAGTAATGTTGAAAATCTTTGAAATGGTATATTCTGTTGCTTTTGTTCATGTTTCCATAATTATGTGACTTATTAAAAATTAATTTTATTGTTGTTTCCATTAGCCACAGTCTGTTTTGAAATTGACAAGCCATATTGAAATCACTCCCTCTCCCCATCTGCTATCTTGTCTTTGCTTTCTATGTATGTATACTCAAGTATGCTTTATGTGTGAAACTTGTGTGTATATATATATATACAGAAAAACTTGGTTATAACAAACACGGATATAATGAATTTACGCTTAGGATGAACTGTTTTTCTTGTCCATGCTATCAGTGAATCATTCAAAAATATACGTATATAACGAATTATGGTTATAGCGAACAATTTTTCATTGTCCCTCGAGGTTCGTTATAAACGAGTTTCACTGTATATATATATGATCACTTTCATTGAAAACAAATTTTAATTTTGGGGTTTTCTTGTTATTTGGTATCTTGGTTACTTTGACCTGTTTATGGATTAAGTACTCTCTATGTTGTATGCTAATTTGAAAAAAATGAAGGCATGCTGAGTAAGTGTACATGGGGAAAAATCCCAATTACAACATTACAAAACAGTAAGCACAAAATTTTATATTCCTATCCAATTATTGACATTTGTTTTAATACAGAAAATCCAAATATCTTCTTTCTGTGTCACATGTTGTACGTGAACCTCTTTGCTAAAACCTCACAGCCTATTTGCTTTTGGGACAAAATTTCCATTTTACTTTTTATATTTTATTTTATTGAATTATGTTTCACACTATATCCAGATCTCCCTTGCAAAATTCAATTGAATCACTTCAGACATTTTGTACACTATTTTGTGAAATTCTTATTTCCAGTTCAAAAGTTATGGAACTTTGTCAAGTAAACTTAATTAATAGATTGTCGTCCCACCTTACATACAAATATTGGATGGCGGAAAGGATTTATATTTTCTTTTTAGCTCACCTGGCTATAGCCAGGGTGAGCTTTTGCCATCACTTAGCACCCGTCATCCGTCCGTCGCAAACTTTTCATTCAAAGATCTTCTCCTCTGAAACCACTGGGCCAATTGGAACCAAACTTGATCACAATGGTCCTTGAGTGGTCCCCTTTAAAAGTTGTATCCGGCAGGTCTGACCTCATCCAAGATGGCCACCAGCGGGGAGCATAGTTTAACATTGGACCCTATGGAAAACACATTCAAAGATCTTCTTCTGAGAAACTACCAGTCCAATTGGAACCAAACTTAGTCACAATGGTCCTTAGATGGTCCCTTCCAAAAAAGGTATCCGGCAGGTCCTTACCACATCTAAGATGGCCACCAGCGGGGAACATACTTTAACATTGGACATGTTGGTACCTATGGAAAACACATTCAAAGATCTTCTCAGAAACTACGAGTCTAATTGGAACCAAATTTCATCACAATGGTCCTTAGATGGTCCCTTCCAAAAAAGGTATCTGGCAGATCAGTAACTCATCCAAGATGGCCGCCAGCGGGGAACATAGTTTAACATTGGAGCC
>MJUU01049628.1:9948-24315 GCA_002080025.1 Modiolus philippinarum
ATAGCAGACTGTCATGTACTACTCAAGACCAACCTATATACCAAATATCATTGACCTACCATTTATAGTTACTGAGAAAATGACCTAATCACAAAAACTTAACATGAAAGTTTACGCCGCCGCCGCCGCCGCCGCCGCCGTCGCCGTCATACTTTGTACGCATATGTCTCGCTTTCCACGCCTTTCGTCGCGGGTGAGACAACCAGACTACGTAACAGAATAAGTAACAAAATGCTAGAATCACTAATGCAGGTTTCCATAAATGGACCTTCAGTTGAAGAAGCAGACAAACTAATCAGTGAATGTGTTGCAGCTTGGTACCAATGCAAATCTTGAAGGAAAACACTTTCGGAAACAAAAACAACCACCAAGAATCAAATCAACAATAGCGAACCTAAAGTCGTGACTGCTGATGCAAGCACCCAGGCTGAAATTGACGTGGAAGACATAGAGGATGATGTGTCTGAGATCCGAGAAAAGATGAACAGTATTTTATCCATGTTAAAATTGCCAGAATTCAAGGAAAATGAAGAATCAAATGACAGAGACAGTGATTGGGAAAATGAAGATGAATATGACTTTGAATAGACAATATATCTTGATTAGTTCTAAAATTTATTCAAAAACATAAAACAAATATTGAGTTCAAGTTACTTCAGCAAAATATCATGAGGTCATTAACAAATTGTGAGGATGACTGAGTCAACAAAACACAAAGCAATGAAAATCAATTGGATATGGATAAATGTACATCAGACAAAATCCTTTATTACACCTGCCTGATTTGAGCGACACTTTTATTGTCATTCTTCATCTTGAAGTCACCATGTATTGTTCATTTCTATACACGCAAAACTGAAACTCTCTTCACATTTCTCTCAGTGGAGGTTTACATTTTTGGCCATGACGTTCTTAAGTGAATTGATGGTCTGTTGATAAATTTTTCCTTCATTGTTGATGTTTCCTGATATCTTTCCTTCTTCAAATTACAAATGCTAACACGGGATGACAGTAAATTCTCACAATGATCCAGAATAGAAAACTATTCTTGTATGGGAAACCAATCTAGGGAGGAAATACTATCATATAGGATATACCATGGATAATCTTATTGCAGAAGATCCAGCAATAAAAGAAGGGTTAACATTTCTGCGTAAATCTTGAAAATATACAGATAAAATCATAATGAGTTACCCTGAAAAAAGTAAGACAAAATATGGATGTGTAAAATTTTACTTTATTTATTAACTTTACCCCCACAAAAGTATGATTTTGAAAGTTGAAATTAACTGCCAGGAGAGTGTCAGAATGCAGGATTTGGCTTCATTTACTCCAGAGCTTCAGGGGGCCTTGAGTGGCCCCCAGACCCCCCGCCGTAACAGGCGCCGAGCTTCGCTCAATGCACGATTGGCTTTGCCGACCGCTTTATCAATAGCCGCTACAAATTTAAAATTCACCTGTTCAAAAACATTTTTATGAAAACCCTGCATTTGTAGGGGAAAAAAATACATGGCTGTAGCGTTGCTTGACATCTAGCAATGAATACCACTTAAACCGGTGAGCAGCACTGTCATATACTTATATGTGGTATGCAACAAGCATGGATCGTATTGCAAGGCAATACAGAAGTCTCCTACCGGTGGAATAATTCTTTGTTATACCAGCGAAAATCGTTCAAGAAGAAAAGTTTTCCGAGCCCAAGGCCCATAACTCTGTCAAAGATCAATAGACCCAACCCATATTCAAACTTGATCTGTAACCCATAGTGGTTGACTAACAATGCAAATATCAGCTTAATATCTAAAACGGTTTAGAAAAAAAGTCTGGAAAACCTATATTTTACCAAAATTTTCAAAGTGCAAGGCCCATAACTCCATCAAAAATCAATGGAATGGAAACAAACTCGAACTTGATCTGTAACCCATAGTGGTTGACTAACAATGCAAATATCAGCTTAGTATCTCAAAAGGTTAAAAAAAAAGTCTGGAAAAGCTATATTTTACCAAAATTTTCTATGTCCAAGGCCCATAACTCCGTCAAACATCAATGGAATGGAACCAAACTCGACCTTGAACCGTAACTCATAGTGGTACACTCACATAGCAAATATTAGCTCCATATCTGGAATGCTTTAGAAAAAAAGTCTGGAAAACCTGTATTTTATCAAAATTTTTTAAGTCCAAGGCCCATTACTCATTCAAATATTACTGGAATGGAACCAAACTCGAACTTGATCTGTCATTCATTGTGGTAGACTCACATAGCAAATATTAGCTTCATATATGGAACAGTTTAGAAAAAAGTCCTGAAAACCTACATGTATATTTTACCAAAATTTTCTAAGTAAAAGGCCCATAACTCCATCCAAAATCAATGGACCCGAACCAAACTCGAACTTGATCTGTAACTCATAGTGGTAGACTCACATAGAAAATATTAGCATCATATCTGGAACGGTTTAGAAAAAAAATCCGGAAAACCTATATTTTACCAAAATTTTCTAAGTCAAAGGATCATAACTCTGTCCAAAATCAATGAACCAGGACCAAACTCAAACGTGATCTTTAACTCATGGTGGTAGACTTACATACCAAATATTAGTTAAATATCTCTTATAAAGTGGGAAAAAGTCCGGAAAACTGAGTGTGACGGACTGAAGGACTGACTGACTGATGGAGTGCAAACCTAAAGTTCCCTTCGGCGAAGCCAGTAGGGGACTAAAAATCTCATTGGTGAAGGCCTCATGGTGATTTGAAGATGAAGAACTACAATAAGAAAGTTGATCTATTGCTTGATTAAGAAATAATTCATGGGAGCGTGAAAATATGGCGATTTACCACGGGTTGGCCCTTAATGGCAAATATTTTACCCTGAGCGTATGTGAGGGGTAAATTATAGGCATAAAGGGCCAACCCGTGGTAAAATCACCATATATTCACACTCCTGTGAATTATTTCGATTCTAATATGACACTTACAGGGTACAGAAGAAATGAATTCATCTTTATATTCATAGGTGAAACGGCCATTTTACCCTGAAAAGTATGACGTTTTGTTCTGTGACGCTGCAAAATCTGTCGTCAAACTGTCTATGACGTTATCAAAATAACTGTCGATTGTTATGACAATACCCCTGAATAAATGCGGATTTTACCACAGTCATGGACACAAAGCGGTCAAAGGACGTCATATTAGAATTTAAATTTTATCATGTTCATTTGAATTTGTAGAGACTTTGTCTCATGTCCATTTACTCCATATCCTTTCTGTGTTTATGTACTTGTTTGGTTCAGATTTTTGTTTATAGTTCTTATTCAAACTACTGGTATCCATGTTAGCATTATACCAAAGATTTTTAAATAATGTTTATCTGAGAATGAATTTTCACTGTTTTAAATTTTGCAAGGTGAATCAGTACATTTCCTAAATTTTGCATCCTGATTTAGGAACTGGAGTATACATCAAATATTTTGATATGCACAAATTAACAACCTAAATTATAATGTAATTCATGTTTCATTAAAATTAGTAATGCTATTACTGTACCCACATTTTTTTTTAGTTTCTGAAATGGAGCATTTATACATTCCCTTTTCAAAGGTTTTATAATTACCTTTTGTTCTTGTTTAGCAGATATATTTATTGATATAACATTTCCCTCTGTGGTTACAAATAAAACTATATTTTTCCCAGAAGTTTTCATGGCTAATCCTGTTATTGGTCTTGAGCTTTCATGTACTGTTTTAGACTTGCTGTGTCTGAAATTTAAAAAAATGAAAATTGACGACACACTCTTGCAATAATGTAAAATGGTGTTCAATGGGAGATAACTCTAACTGTACCTAATTGAAAGCTGATAGTATTGTCGTTATATCCCCAATTGCATCAGAGTTTGAGAACACGTTCTAATCTTGTCAATAATATGGTTAACAATTTTAAAGAACAAGCACAGTTATATGTCTGTATTTCAAAATACAATGCACACATAGTTGCCAACCTCTGCCAATGAAAAATCATGTCATGACATGACATGAGATATCAATAAAGGGCTACGCTGAGCGCAGCATGATACAACCGCAGCATGTCGAACACTGAAATTTGTACAAGTGTAATTCAAAATGAATGAGGACACAGTAAAGAGCTTGATACAGTAATTAAATGCACACAATAAAGAGCTTGACCCAGTAATTAGCTGCACACAAACTAAGGAAAACAAGATTGCTACGCGTAGCTTTGTCCCCCGCCGCTGCAGTAAAGTCTATAAAGTCCAATAACTCATGCAAAATTTTGCGAATCAAAATGGCGGCAGGATATGATCAACTGCATTAGGTTGCAAACAGCCAAGCAAAATTTCAGCAAAATCCCTTAATTGGATTTTGAGGAGATGTGCCCACAAAGTCTTCCTATGCTGTAGTATGCATAAAGTCGATAAAGTCCCATAACTACCGTAAAATTTGTCCAATCAAAAATGGCAGCATAATATGATCAAGTGCATATGGTGGCAAATGTTCACACAAAATTTCAGCATAATCCGTTCAGTGGTTTCCCAGGAGTTGCGCCCACAAAGTGTTCCTAAGCTGTAGCATGCGTTAAGTCGATAAAGTCCCATAACTCCTGTAAAATTTGGCGAATCAAAATGGCTTTGCGATATGATCTTGTACATAAGTTGACTAACAATCCTGTAAAATTAGAATGAATTCAGACTAGCAGTTTCTGAGGAGTTGCGTCCACAAGATTTGCCATTGTATAACAATGTGGAAATAATCAAAGTCCCATAACTTCCACAAAATTTTAGAAATCAAAATGGCGATACGATATGATCTAGTACTAATGGTGACTAACAATCCTGTAAAATATGAATGAATTCTGGCCAGCGGTTCTGAGGAGTCGCGTCCACAAGATTTGCCATTGTATAACAATGTGGAAATAATCAAAGTCCCATAACTCCCACAAAATTTGACGAATCAAAATGGCAATGCGATATGATCTAGTACTAATGGTCACTAACAATCCTGTAAAATTTGAATGAATTCTGACCAGCGGTTTCTGAGGAGTTGCGCCCACAAAAAACGTGACACACGGACGCACGGAGGCAGACCATTACCCTGTCCCTCTGTCGCGTTACGGTGGGGGACAATAAAAATTAGCTCTTATAATTCCTTATATATATATCGGAAAAGGCAAGAGGTATGTCAACAATATACAGAAAGCTTATATCAAGAGGAATCCAAAGAAGAAATTCCTTTCGAAATCCAATGAAAAATAAAGGTTTCACATATTTCTCAAAATTGCAATTTTGACCCCTTTGACCCCTTGTAGCTTGGAAACGGTAAGAGCTATGCAAAATCTGTTGACACATTTCTGTAAGCTTATATCAGGAGGAATTCAAAGAAAAAAACCCAATCGAAATCCGATGAAAAATAAAAATTTTAGGTAATCTGCAAATTTGCAATTTTGTCCCCATTTGGCCTCTCATAGCTCGGAAAAGAAACAAATTGTCAATAATCTGATGGTGCACCTCTATGTTTATTTTCAAAAGGAATCCATTGCAAAAAACTGTATCAAAATCGGACTAAAATAAATAAAATAAAATTTTTGAAAATCGCCCCTTTTGGGCCCATTTATCTCCTGAACGGTACATGCCACATAAAATCCGTTGACATACTACTAATAGGAAATTAAATTAGGAACACAACGAAAGAAACCCCATCAAAATCCAATAAATAATACACCCCCTGATTCGTTTAACTTACCCACACGAACGATATACTAACAACCGAAAAACGATGTACGAACGCACGATAAACGATGCACGAACGCACGACAAACGAACGAAGGAAAGGTAATACGCACGCCAGTATCGTCTAAACGAACGATTCATATCGTGTACACGAACGAACGCTGTAATCGTGCGTGCAGACAAACAAACGCTCTTATCCTGCAAACAATCGAACGCTCTAATCGTATGTACAAACGAATGCTCTAATCATGTGTACAAACGAACGTTTTTATCTAATGTGCCACCGATTTATTACTTCACATTGGACAGCAACCTATGTATGAATAGAATTTCACCGGCTTTTGACTAAAATATCTATTAAAAGCTAATTATACGGAACGTCTGATACATTTTGAATTTGTGGTGATCATCCAGCATGAAAAATGTAATAGTATGGATAGTAAAGTAAAAGGTCGATCTAATTTTTATTTATTTATTTTCTGCGCAACAATTACAAAAAAAAATGAAAATAGAAATGGAAAAAAAAAGAAACTTCACGGTCGCTAATTGCTTATCCGTTACCGTGATCTTTGTGCAGCTATATCTGAATTTCGAACTATGTGATTCAATAGGCTACCTTAGAAAATAACTCAATTTAGTACTTAATACAGCTTTTGGCAGCTGCCACAAAAAGTCCTACACTTTGGGTTTTCCGAAAGAACAGTAATGTAATTTTTTATGATTGCTTTTTCTGCACGTTCATTTATTTGATAATTTGCACATTAATGCATGTATATATTCAAGCCCTGTGTACACCAACCATCCGGATGGAAGGAACAAGTATTTTTGTCTTCAACTGTGTGATTTATTCCTTGTACCGTGTGTATCCTTATAGATATTTGCTTGTGTATCAATCTGATAGCGAGTTTGTATTTGACAAATGCAAGACAGTAGTTTGACCGGGTGTTTTTTAACTGACTCACACAGTCTCTGTTTCTAGGGAAATAGCTTCGTATTTCACATAGATGCAAAGTTGCTGATATTTCCATATTTCATATTTCAACGATCAACAATAAATACAACAAAAATATATTTCATAAAAATACTATAAATATTAGAAATTGCTTGACAGGAAGGAAAGAAACTTACGTTATCCAATAAAATTACTTTTTACAATTTTATCCAAAAAAAGTTATTTGGCTTAAAGTCGGATTATCCTTTTAAATAAACATTATCCGTTTCAGTTTGACAGATAAAAAATAATTGATAATTAAAAAGGATCTTTGTGACACAACTTTTTGAAACATTTTAGCCGAAAATATTTACGGTTTGATAAAAATAAACAATATTTGTGTAAAAAATCGCTACTTTGTCTATCAAAATAGGATATAAGAATGAAATAGACAGAACATGAAAGAAATAAACATCTATAAATAATAATTCTTTCTAGAAAAATGAAAGTAACAAAATATAATTAAAACTTTAGATTAAAATATAAAATCTATTTCAATTTACGGAAGGACAAAATGATAGGGTCATATGTCCTATTCCGTTCCGTTCATGACAAAAAACATTTCTCAAAACGATGAAAGACTTTTTAAAATACTAGATTTTCACATATATACATGTATACATGCGCAATGCATACAATACATACAATGAGATTAATTTGCAAAACAATTCACGAAATGTTAGCTTTTCAAAATTGACTGACGAAATCTCACTTCGGGTATATAAATATAATTCGAAAACAGCATATCTGAATGTCTTCTTCCGTTAGAATCAAGAACGAAAAAAGCTGTATTTTTATTGTCAACGCCTGTATATTTGCTCCACCTAAGACAGTTTCTACTAGAGAAATTTCATAATACTTGCAAATCATTTTAATCTTCCATTTGCAATTAAAATTGTTTCAACGGGAAAATTTTCCGTACATAACGTTTTATTCTTCGGGACAAATATTATTATGATGGAACTTCTCTCGTGACATTGTGTTTTAATTCGTGGTATTCCTTCAACAGGTTTGACAATTTGTGGAGATGAGGTATGATTTACGTAATCCGAGTCACAGAACTGAAGTTAACATAAATTGCAAAGACGATGTATGCTATTTTTTGCAAATTTGTGGAAATGAAGTGCCGCCAAAATCTACTTAAACATACTGACGGAACATGTATACACAATATAGACAGGTGTTTTATCTTTTATTACATTTTGTTAATTTTGTCAGTTTTTTCCTGTGTCTTGTTGATTTTCTCAGTGTCATTTATGCAATTGTGTAATTGCAAAGTCGCCAACACACAGTTTATGAAAAAGTACATTTTAATTACCACAAACCCCTGTATTTTACTCATCCTCGCTCAAGTTTATTGATCTGTCACCTTTTCAAAGGGGTTAAAAATATATAGTGTTCCATGTTTATTTCATGACAGCAACAAACTTTTTTTTTAAATTGTGCGAACCGTGTCAAATTTCTGCAAAGACAGATTTATTATTGATTGTTTATAGATAAGATTGTTTATAGATATGTTGTTGTAACAGGCATTTTATCCATGGAAAAAACACCAAGGAAAATGCATGATTGATTCAGTAAAGAAGGTTATCTGGTTATACCATGTTTGAACCTGCATGGCAGAACGGGAAGTCCCGAAAATGGATGCGTATATGTGGAAACAAAGTACGAAATTACTCAAATTTATATTCTGCATTTGACCATTTCAACAACTTATGACTCATGATTCTCTCATCAGTGCAGATAATATCAAATATCGAAATCCATACACAAAGTTATTATCTTAAAGTGTGAAAATAGTTATAGTAAAAATATACTGGTTCTTCACCTGTGACGTTTTTTTCCGCTTATTTTCTTTTCTTTTTTTAATAAACGGGGGATTTTCATTTCATATAGCTATTCAGTTGACAAAAAAGCTGGTTGCAATAATACGTCCTGGGGTAAATGAAATATACAAAAGTACATGTACAAAAAAATGTTCACAAAACAACATATAGAAATTTTGTGACAGTAAGTATGCTTCGGCCAAAGTGGACTTCATTTTCGTAATTATATATTTGCTCAAAAGAGGTCAAAAGTTTCTAACTGCTGACTAAAGTATGGAATTCCAATTTAATATTTGCCTCGGCTTCCTGAATGGTTAATATTACCTGGGACTAGTATAACTGTTATGTTGTATATTAGTCCCAGATATTACACAAAATCTGTATTATGTTATTACTGACGTAAATAGTTTGTTTCTAAGAAGTTTTTTGTTTATAAATTTTAAACGCTGACCGAACATGCAGATGGTGTTGTTTGGTGTTTGATATCGTGAACAGTCTCTTAAAGACGTTGAATTTTTTATATGAAGCCTTGCAGGTAAATTCAGGCGACCTATTCAATAGGTGAATCTTTAACGTGAAGGTAAAAAAGTGCGATCAAAGTAAATAAAAATTTGAACTAAAGACGACTGGAGAAAGTAACTATAAATAATGTACTGCTAAATCATCGGTGCACGATAACAGGGATTGTGATGATGAGCTAACGCACAAACGAACGCACGATACTAGCGTTCGTGCAGACGAACGAACGATAGCGGCTTTCATCCAGACGAACGAATTAGTATTTTACAGTAACCAATCAAATTTAATTATTTGGTTTTAAATCGTTTGATTCCTTGCACGAACGAACGAACGCGTTTATCGTGTAGACGAACCATCAATGCAAACGAATGGAAAACGATACACGAACGAACCAAAAACGATACACGAACAAACGGAAAACGAAAAACAAACGATAAAAAAGACAAGTTAAACGAATCAGGGGGTGTAAGTTATACAGTTGATCTTCAGTCTCAAACTTTAGTACCTGGAACACAACCAATATCTTGAACAGTATTTAAAGCCTGATCATGTTTTACTACATTTCTTTGTTGGGCTTTTTTGACAAAAAAACATTCTTGCTAAGGACCACTTTCGACACCAGTTTTGAAATCGAGACGCCATTTTGTAAATGGTGATCATCCAACAATTTTCAACATCGGTTTTGAAGTCGCAACATCAATATCTATTTGGACAAAAAAATTTTATTGAAATAGGACAATGTTGAAATCTCCCGCCTGTTTTGGCAGCCATTTTGAAAATGGCAGTCAACAAATAAATTTTAACATCGGTTTTAAAGTTGCGACATCAATACCTATTTAGAAACCAAATTTCATTGAAATCAGACAATGTTGAATTATCTCACCTTTTTTGGCGGCCATTTTGAAAATGGCAGTCAAAGAACAATTCTTAATATCAGTTTTGAAGATGCAACATATCAAAACCTATTTGGAAACCAAATTTCATTGAAATCGGACAATGTTGAATTTTCCCGCCTTTTGTGGGGGCCATTTTAAAATGGCGGTCAACGAACAATTTTCAACACAGGTTTTGAAGTCGCAATATCAATATCTATTTTGAAACCAAATTTCAATGAAATTGGACAATGTTGAATTTTCCTGCCTTTTTTGGTGGCCATTTTGAAAATGGCAGTCAATGAACAATTTTCAACACCAGTTCTGAAATTGCCACAACATGGCAAACATAATCAATTTACACTTGACCTTCTGGAAATACACGAAAAATACGAAAATTTTAAAAATTTGGTGAAAAAAGAGTTTATTGATTTTCTTCAAAATTTCAAGGTAAGTAGATCTTGATATGCTGAACATTTTTGCAATTTATACTTGACCTCTATCTGTTACACTTTTTGAAATAAAAAATAAAAAATACAAAAATTTTGAAAATCTTGCGGAAAAAGAGCTATAACTCCGAGATGGATTTTCAGATTTTCTTCAAAATTGCACAGAGGGTAGATCTCATCATGCTGATCATTTTTACTCCTTGTCAGATTTTTGATATCTGTAAGTTTTCGAGTAATTTGCAAAAAAACAGCAATTTGCCCCTATGTTCTATTTTTAGTAACAGCAGCCATGTTGTTTGGTCTACAAACATAAAAATCACAAACTTAAAAGTGCATACCCTGGTGATGATTCAGGCAAAGTTTGGTAAGTATTGGCCCAGTAGTTTCAGAGAAGAAGATTTTTGAATAAAAGTTAACGGACGCACGGACAAGGGATGCAGAGTGATGGCAAAAGCTCACATGGTCTTTGGCAAGGTGAGCTAAAAATGGATCAAATAAAATTCTGAAATAGGAGGCGCACATCATCATTATGGCATAAACACTGTGTCAAAGTTTCATGAAACTCTATTCAGTGATTTAGGAGGAGTAGCGGATTAGAAATGGGTACCCACCAGTAATGTATGGCTAAGACCATGTTTTGCTTTAGGAAACCCCAAATTCAATCAAATCAAATTCTGAAATAGGAGGTGCACATCTACATTATGTCATAAACATTGTGTTAAAGTTTCATAAAAAACTATTCAGTGGTTCAGGAGGAGTAGCGGATAAGAGATGAGTACCCACTTGTAATGTAATGGCTAAGTCCATGTTTTGCTATGGGAAAACCCAAAAATCAATCAAATCAAATTCTGAAATAGGAGGTGCACATCTACATTATTTCATAATGACTGTGTTCAAGTTTCATGAAAATCTTTTTGCTGGTTCAGGAGTAGCGGATAAGAGACGGGTACCCTCAGGTGTAACAGACGGACGGACGGACTCACGGAGAACCCCATCACTATATACCCCCCACTTTTAAAGCGGGGGTATAATAATAACTTCCTTATTCTTTCTTAAATGACTGAGAAAATCTGACTTATTCCATAGGTCTCAAAAAACAGTTAATAGGTTGCCATTCACCTTAAGGCAAAAACAGCCAATTTCAAAGTTTTGCCCTCAACATATACAATTAGCAAATGCCTCATGTCATATATCATTTGGAAGTATTTTATCTCAGAAATCCAAACCTGTTGTAAAAGTATGGGCTCACCTTTTAGTTTTCTCACACAATTGCAACGAATAACAAGAAATGGATGTCGATACAACATCAAACTGGGTTTTCCTTTACTATATGAATGGACAAATAGGTACTTGTGTGAAAAGCTATTTAACTTATACCTCCTCTCATTATGTGCAGTGTATGCTGTCACTCTTAAAAATCACTGAAATGGTATACTTTACCTTAAAGTCAAATAAAAGACACTTGGTCAAAACACCTATAAATTTCAAAGTTCAAAGAGGCATAACTCCTGGATAAATTACACGATGAAAAATCCCCAACAATATGCACATCTACATATGATGTCCTTGATACATACAAAGTTTCATGAAATTCTGTTGAACAGTTACAGAGGAGTTGTGCTTACAAGCATATGGTCAAAACACCTGTAAATTTCTAAGTTCAAAGGGCATAACTCCTGGAATAAAGGGCTACGCCGAGCACAGCATGATACGACCGCAGCATGTCGACCACTGAAATTTCATCAAGAGTAGTTCAAAGTGAATGTGGACACAGTAAAGAGTTTGACACAATAATTGGATGGACACAAAAAGAAGCTTGACGCATTTATTAGCTGGAAACAATTACGGAAAAAATCAACCCTTTTGATCACTTATTGATAAAAAAAAAAACTGTAAGAGCTATGCAAAATATGTTACTATCAACTAACACTTTACATCCATAGAAATAAAAAAAAAATCCATCGAAATCTGATGAAAAATAAAGATTTGACATAATTAGAAAAATTGCAATTTTGGCCCCTTTGACCCTTTGTAGCTAGGAAAAGGTAAGAGCTACGCCAAATCCTTTGGCATATACTACTGAAAGCTTAGATCAAGAGGAATCCAAAGAAAAAAATCCCATCAAAATCCATGAAAAATGAAGATTTGACATATTTAGAAAAATAGTAATGGTGGATTACATGATACCCCGCCACGTTTCACAAAATTTCGAAGTATAAAGGGGCATTACTCCAGAACCCTTGGACCTCTGAACCCATATTCGAACTCGACCTGAGTTTTGTGGTGAACAAGCTACATACCAAGTTTGAAGACTGTATGTTATTCCGTTCAAAAGTTATCAGTCGGAAACCTTGGGGGGACGGACGGACGGACGGACACACGACTGAGGGTTTCACATAATACCACGCCACTACGTGTGGCGGGGTATAAAAATTGCAATTTTTCCCCTTTGACCCCTTGAAGCTCAGAAACAGTATATGCCAAGCCAAATCTGGTGACATACTACTGAAAGCTTAGATCAAGAGGAATCCAAAGAAAAAAATCCCATCGAAATCCGATGAAAAATAAAGATTTGACATATTTAGAAAAATTGCAATTTTGGCCCCTTTAACCCCTTGTAGCTCAGAAACGGTAAGAGCTACGCCAAATCTGTTGCCATACATCTGAAAGCTTAGATCAAGGGGAATCCAAAGAAAAAAATCCCACTGATATCCGATGAAAAATAGAAATTCTACATAATCTGCAAAGTCGAAACTTTTGGCCCCCTTTGGCCCCTCATAGCTGGGAAAGGAAACAAGTTACCAAAAATCTAATAGCTGAGTACCATATTAATTTTTCACAAGGAATCCATTGAAAAAAAACTGCATCAAAATCGGAATTAAAATAAAAAAAGTATTTTTTTTGAGATTAGCCCCTGTTGGGCCCCATTTATCTCGTGAGCGGTACATGCTACATGAAATCCATTGGCCTACTTCAGATTGGAAATTTCCTCAGGAGCACACTGAAACAAACCCCATCAAAATCCAATAAATAATAAAGATTCTACAGTCAAATATGTGAAAACACCCAATTTAACCCTTTTTTGGCCCCTAATTCTGAAATGGGTGGGGCCAAAAACTAAAGGAAAACAATGTTTCTCAAGAATGTTCCAAGAAACATCATACTAAGATTTGAAAACAATCCGTCCACTAGAACCAAAGTTATGCTGTCCACAGACAAGAAAATACCTAATTTAACCCCTTTTTGGCCTCTTTTTCAAAAACGGGTTCGGCAAGGAATGGGAAATTAAAACCTGGGCTTAAGCTTGTGCCAACACACATCATGCTAAAATTTAGTAACAATCCGTTCACTAGAACCAAAGTTATGCTGTCCATAGACGCCGATGCCGACGCCAGCGCCATACCATAATACGACCGCAAAATTTTTGCGGTCGTATAAAAATTGCATGATGAAAAATCCCTGACAATATGCACATTCACATATGATATCCTTGCTACATACAAAGTTTCATGAAATTCTGTTGCACGGTTACAGAGGACTTGCGCTTACAAGCATATGGTCAAAACACCTATAAATTTCTAAGTTCAAAGGGGCATAACTCCTGGAAAAATTGCACGATGAAAAATCCCCGACAATATGCACATCTACATATGATGTCCTTGCTACATACAAAGTTTCATGAAATTCTGTTGAAGGGTTACAGAGGAGTTGTGCTTACAAGATCTGGCAGCTGCCCGCCTGCCCGACCGCCTGCCCAACCGCCGTACATCAGCATTTCAATAACCGGATTTCAAACAGGAAAACCCGGTTAAAAATATGAAATATTAACATTGAGGATGACATGCATTGCCCCACCAATACCAAGCCTTTTCCATCAGGTGTCAACGTAATATTCATACACTTAATTCAAATGACACCTCTTCTCAAAAAACTATGCTATCAGCTCTCATTTAAATCTTTTTATGGTGTTG